>JAYXIM010034987.1:0-176335 GCA_037575425.1 Anastrepha fraterculus | reverse complement strand
TGCAAGGCTACGAATTTTGGGTTCCGATGTCAAGAAAATGAGTAAAATTCGCTCTTTCAAACTAGAGGATATTTTCATATTTGCCAAAGAATCTGGAAAATTCTGACAGGACTAGCTATATCAGTTCTGTCCTTTCTTCCTTGACTATCAACCCTTTTACTTTCCAGCGTCTTGAAAACAATGGGTTTTTTAGCCTGAGTGTTTTAGGAGTTACCATTCTCTTGGTGCTTCTTGGCTTGCCTTTTCTCAAATTTTAATTTCATTGAGGTCGTTGGTATTGTACGCATATAGTAGAATTTCTTGAGGAATATTTTTATAGAATATTTTATTCCATTATCGCCCACATAAGAAGGCCATTTTGATCCTCATTTGGGAAAGTTTGAGAAACAATGCATTTGTCAGTTCGCTAGAGTGTTAAGATGTTCTGCAAAATGATTCCTCAAAAATTTTTATTCCGCTTATTCTCACACAAAATCTGCTTACAAAAACGGTTAAATGGCTACAGGAACGGACGGAGCGCCTCTTTTTTGATTGGAGGTGCAATTAGGAACGTCTGCACTAATCGCATAGATTTCATTACAATATACCATCTTCAAATAGTAAATTACTGAAACAGTAAATTAGTTCTACCGACCGTTGTACAGATCAAACATAAAGGGTGATTTTTTAAGAGCTATAGGAAAGTTTTTCAAAAAAACACACATAAAATTCAGACAAATACATGAAATTTTTATTTAAATCGATAGTACAGTCCATATAATTTAATGTTTAAGATTATTTCATGCAAATCTTGACCGCTACTGCGCTTCAAATGGTCCATCCGCTTAGTCCGATTTTGGCATACTCTTTCCACCGTTTCGGCCGGTATCTCACATATAAATGCTTTAATGTTGTCTTCCAATGCGTTAATTGCAGCAGGCTTGTCTAAGTGGACATGAGCTTTAAATAGCCCCAAAAAAAATAATCTAAAGGTGTTATATCGCACGATCTGGGTGGCCAATTGACAGGTCCCGAACGTTAAATAAAATGTTCACCGAACTCGCCTCTCAACAAGTCCATTGTTACGCGTGCTGTGTGGCATGTGGTACCGTCTTGCTGAAACCACATGTCATGCAAGTCAAGCTCTTGCATTTTGGGCAAAAACAAGTTGGATATCAAATCACGGTAGCGCTCACCATTCACAGTTACGTTACGATTCGCAGCATCTTTGAAGAAGTACAGCCCATAAACCGCACCAAACTGTGACCTTTTCTGAATACATTGGTAGCTCTTGCAATTCTTCTGGCTGATCTTCACTCAAAAATCGACAATTCTGCTTATTTACGTACCCATTGATCCAAAAATGAGCTTCATCGCTGAACACAATTTTTCGATAAAAACGTGGATCTTCGGCCAACTTTCCAAGAGCCCATTCACCAAAAATTCTGCGTTGCGGTAGGTCGTTCGGCTTCAATTCTTGCACCAGCTGTATTTTGAAAGGCTTCACACCTAAATCCTTTCGCAAAATGTTTCACGTTGTTGAGTAACAGAGGCCCAATTGCTGCGAACGGCGTCGAATCGTCAATTGATGGTCATCATTAACACTGGCCGATACAGCTGCGATATTTTCTTCAGTTCGCACTCTACGTAAGCGTGTTGGTGGTTTGATGTCCAATAATGTAAACTTGGTTCTAAATTTAGTCCCAATAGCTCGAATAGCCGCTTCAGTGGGTCGATTAAACTGACCATAAAATGGAAGAAGCGCGCGATAAACTTTCTTAACAGAACACGCATTTTTATAATTATTATAAATTCAATGATTTACAAGCGTTGTTCGTTTGTAAAATGATTCATGGTTAAATTATAGACCAAACTGAAGATGTTTGACAGTGAAACAAAACACGAAACGTGCGTCAGCTGTTTAAACCAACTGTTTAAAAGGAGAATAGCTAAAAAATCACCCGTTACTAGAGTTTATCCCGCACTGCTTACCTAGAACTCATTTTCGTACTTTGAGAGCTGTTAAGAATAGAATAGAAGCCTTCTCGGGTCGCTTCCCGGTCAGAATAAAACCAGTAGACTTAGCCTTATTTGCGAGGCTAGGGCGGACATAATTAATTTTGGTGATGTTTAGATTGTATTGCGATTTCCTTTCACTTGAGTAGACACTTCAAACCATACGGACTACCTTCACACACCCCGAAATTGCAAAGCGCTCAGCGTTTGTGGAAATGTATCCTTCTTCGTAGGACACCTTGCCACATGCCCTAGTAGCCTTGACATGAAGTCACATAATTTTTATAGTCTTAAAAAATAAAATAAAATAAATAATTGGCGCGTACACTTCTGTTAGGTGTTTGGCCGAGCTCCTGCTCCTATTTGTGGTGTGCGTCTTGATGTTGTTCCACAAATGGAGTGACCTACTGTTTCAAGCCGACTCCGAACGGCAGATATTTTTATGAGGAGCTTTTTCATGGCAGAAGTACACTCGGAGGTTTGCCATTGCCTGCCGAGGGGCGACCGCTATTAGAAAAATGTTTTTATTAATTATGTTTTCACCGAGATTCGAACCAACGACCTCTCTGTGAATATAAGTGAAGGGTGTTTTTTTTTTCAGTTCTAGCAGCGCTTAATAATTAGAATCTTTTAGTTAAATTTTTAACTATTTCTTCAAGTGAATCTGGTTCTAATTGTGCTACAACTCGGTCGATGTGGCTTCCAGGTATACTAATGGCCTGACAAAAGCCATATTTATGTATGTGATGTGCGTCTGGATGTTTTTCGACAAATAGAGGCACCTACAGTTTTAAGCCGACTCCGAACGGCAGATGGTTTTTATGAGGAGGCTTTTCATGGCAGAAATACACTTGGAGGTTTGCATCGCCTGCCGAGAGGTGACCGCTATTAGAAAAGCCGTTTTCGATTACTTGGTATTTCATGCACGGATATTCGAGCCTGAATGGTAGTCCCGTTTTAGACGAAGCAATCGTTTCAAGGGTCATAGCATCTTCCTGTTAAAAACACATTTTGTCTAAATCTATATTTTGAGACAAAAAATTTAATCATGATTCGACAGTCTGTTCCATTGATAACATTTTCTATGCATTTCACGAATTGATGGCCGATTTTCAAAGTGAATTTTAATCATTTCGTGCGTCTTTCCTTGATGAAATGATAAATAAATAATGAATAAAAATGCCTACCTATCTGTGTGAGCTCACAGCTGCTTTATCAGTTATTTCTAGGAAGAATTCTGTCATTCACAAAAAAAAAAACTATTCATATCCGATCCCATTTTGCAAGGAAAATCTCTCTCTCTCTGACCTCTAAAATTATGCTATATAAACCTATTACGTTTTTATGGCTACTTTACATAATCTAAAAAGCGTCCATTCCAGCTCATAAACTCGCAACTATACCTCCATCACACTTTCTCAATACTTCTTGGTAATTTTATTGCCTACTTTTCAGCGCCTTAAGTAATTAAAAAATCCATTTGCACATGCTGCCGGTGATTATAAATATTTTGTATACAAAAATCTATACATGAAAGCTCATTTAACTGGATCGTTAATTATCCCACTCGAAACTTGGAGCATATAAAGTGTTAAGTTGCATACTTACAGGCGCGCATACACATCAAGTGCAGCCCGAGAATTATGGTATTGTATATAATTTCAAATGTCGAAAATGACAAGCAAAACGACAGTAAATTTGCCAAAAACGCAAATGATATAGTCACGCATTATAGTTAACGCCTTTACGAGACAAAGACATTAAAATACCAAACACATACTGTTGCAAATCACCTAAAAGTATGCAATACCCAGCAAATAAAATATGACCGAAAAATTATTAACAACACCAAAACACATTACGGCAAATAAATGTGCCCAGCAAATCACCATTAGCTCGGAAGGCTGTGCAAAGCCACTGCGTGGCGCTGTTAAAAAGCTATAAATGCGGGTGAATCGGTTAAGCGGCAGTAGAGCGACAGAGCCACGTTGAGCGGTAGTGCAGAGCGACTGAGAGCAGCGTAGTAGGGGGCGATTATTTAACGGTAATGTGAAGCCAATGTTGGGTTAAACAACACAAAGCGCAAATGTTCACACGCATGGCAGTGGAGTAGGTGGCAGCTGGACCAGCAAAGGTGTCATCATCCAACAGCCTGTGCCAGCTTGTTGTCGCTGCAGTATATCTTGCGCACGAAAAGTGTGGCATTGCTCAATATTTATAGGTCGTTTTCAGCGTCAGCCAACCCGCTTGCCAGCGCGTCGAAAAGTAATTTTACTCATTGTAGCACAACATTAGGCGCTTTGGCTATTGCCACGCTGCGTGGGCACATAAAATTTATGCGCACATTGTCATTATACATAGTGTCAACAGCTAAAAACGGGTACCAATGGCTTAACCCTCTTTCCTTTACCAACTGTGAAGCAGTCGCCTTCTAAATACTCGTACAAAAATTATTACAGCAAATAAATGAAACTTAAAAGCTACTGCCTGTGACTGGTGCGTGTAAGCGCGCCTCTAATGCGGCAACTATCGTCAATGCTATTGGCTGTCCGCCTCTTCGGTTCTGCGTTTACCTTCGATTTGGTTAAAGTCTTTTGCCAAGTGTTAATGGCCATTGTTTTTGTTGTCAGCGCGAAAGCCATCAGGCCTGAACCAACTGCTCATTTGCACGCGCCCTCTCAATAGTGTCTACGAGTATTTTCATTTAGTTGCTACGTAACACTGCTTATATTTGTATAAAATTATTTTGTAGCATATTTTTGGGTGTTTTTATGTTTATTACATTGGGGAATGTAACTCACGTCCTCGCATACGCAGCTCCAAACGGCTTCTTGAGCAGCGCTGACTTCTAAGTGAAAAGTCCTACAACCGTTGGGGTACTTCGTCATTTGCTCGCTTACTCGGCTGTCTTAAATTAACAAATGTGCCTTTCCGACACTTTGCTACACCAACCCACAAACACCTTTATACACCTTCGCTGCTTTTATATGCTATATGTATGTGTGTGTATGCGTAATTATAATTTTACATTAACTTTTGTTAATTGTTAACCAACAACAAGCATAGCAATAATGCGTGAGTATTGGGAGTACTAATAATGCGTGTAGCCGCTCTCCCGTCCTCCCATTCTACCCCTTTATACATTAAAAAACAGGTGTTTTGCGCCTTATTGCCAATAAGTGCCGAGAGAAATGTGTTATGAACATCAGTGAATATGGAATACGGGTTAGCTACCACTCAGCTCGTAATTCTCATGATCTGTATGGCATATTGGCAAATCCGTTATGTACAAAATCTGTTCCCTCTTCCATTTCCACCTTCTATGCGCCACAAATTTAATGCATAAATGTAGAATTTTGTTGTTAAAGTAATGGAAATGTGTATGGAATTCATCTCTGGGGAGTTGTTAAACATATATAAGTATGGGCTCAAGCTGCACGCGCCTTCAGGTATGTTAAGCTGGCTGATGAAACGCAGTGGGGAGATATCGAAACTGTTTTTGATATGTGTAAATGTTGTATTTAAACGAATTGAAAACTTCTGTCGTTCTTGTTTGAGTGAAGAGGGCCTCTATTACAAGGTGCATCATCTCGCGCTTGGGATTTAATTTAATTTTGCTATAAATAAAAGACACTTGAATTTTTCTACTCGAAACTGTAAATTTGCCGCCTAAACGTGACATTCAAATTTATTCAATTGGCTCTCACAGCTGGCTTTGCTCATTCTGCTAACCTAATTTTTCAGAATTTTTCACAAATTTCGGCAGCTATCTCACCCATGCCAACTTTAATTTCATGTCTCAACTCTTAAATAGAAAATAAACATCAGTTTAGGTTTAGATCAGCCGGGTTGTTTGCCTAAGACGAGACAGTCGCTGGACCTAAGGCCCACTGAGATATCTGCATTTTATTTCCAGCCACTAACTAAGTTGTGTTGTACTGACTCAATTTCTTCCTCATCTCCACAGCTCCTGCAAAAGTCATTGTGAGGCGTACCCATTCTACTGGCTAGGGTGCCAACAGTGCAGTGACCCGTTATAACAGAATGAAACCACGATCGCACGAAATCGCTACTGAATCTTAGGAGTCAAGATATGAGAAATAGGTACGATAGGGATACTAACGCGGCATTATCTAATTGAAAGGCATGCAAACAGAGGGGGGATATCGCATAATGACTTCTGTTGAAACTGTTGAAGAGGAAGCCATGGAATACCTCCGGTGTACTTGCATTGCTCTATACCGAAAAACACTTTCCACACTCGGATTCGCCATTCTTAACAGCATTGAAGAGGTCCCACAAATACGCTTGCCGAAATTAACAAAATTCATTAGATAAATCCACAGGTTGCTTCAGAGAAGCTTCAGGTTTGTAAAGCATGAGCTCCAGAGGTATCACAATAGGACAATTCAGGTCTAAGTTTGTCGGATGACAACCACTCAATCCAACCTAAACTACAATACATGACATTAAAATTATTATCTAAACTAAAACTAAAGCTACGCTACCTTCGGTGACTTTCGGCGGAGCCTGACAAAATTTAAATATTTTTACGTAGCGAAATGAATTGAAAGGAGAAAAGTTGCGGTAATCATTAAAGCAAATATTTCATGCTTAAATATGGTCGAAAATCCGGGTTTTTGCAATTTTATGCCGGAATATCGTCCTATAGGTTTCAGATTTAAATTCAGTGCGACAAAAACCTTCCGAAAATCGTAATCTAGTTCTTGGTTCAATATTTTTGTGTGCCTATGTAATCAGTGGAAACAATAGGACAGCGTTAGACTCTTCTTTTCGGCTCCATAAATAATTCCGGCCTTTTTTTTTTTGTTTTTTGGTGGGTGAGACTACTGCGCAGAGTGGTGTGGACACTAAAACAATACCTTCTCTTCTTCTGGTGAGGCAAAGTTGGGTCGATAGGATGAGCTAATCACGTGCCAAGTCGAGGCAGCCATTTGGGTGAAGTGGTTTTTCAGAACTCATCGAATAATTTAATGTAATTTGAAGAAAAATCATTGAAAATATACTGAAATGGAGGCTTAATAGAATTAAAAAAGACCAATCGCTAGAATAGTTCGCTTTATGTATATTATGCGTCATCCTTTTTGGGCCATCTTTTCGAAGTGAAAATATAATTTAGTAACAGTGTAACAAAATTATACAAATCCGAATCGTAAAGGAAGTTTACGCCTGGCATAAAAAAAAACACAAAGAATTGTTAGCCTGTAGAACTATTTTTTATGTAAGTAAAGCTGGTTCCAGTATACACGAAACATTTAGCAGACAATTTTGTTTTTTTTTTTTGTTTTTTTTTTTGTTTTTAAGAATCCAACTATAATTCATGTGGTTGTATTGACGGCTCCAAAAAAGAAAAATAATAGTTTTTTAACTGCATTACTATTTTCATAATTTTTTACGCCAAATTTTTGGTGTTCTCATATTCCACCTATTTTCATATCATAATTGTTTTTAAGATAAAAAGATATTTTTGTGTACTGGAAAATTTTTTTAAAATAATGTTTATTTTTAGAATTCAACAGGAATTCATTATACCAGTAATAGTGTAAATTTATGGGCTCAAAAATGGAAAAAATAGTTTTTTGTATGCGCTAATATTTTATTAACTTTTGCTCGCCAAATTTTTTTGTATTTTCATACTATATTTTGCTTATTTTCGCAGCATAATTTCTTTTAACCTTCCTACGGTCTTCGGGTCATTTTTGACCCATTTCAGGAAAAAAATTAAGTTTTTTCAAGAACCAAATTTTTTCAGGACTTGATGTTTCGTGACTTTTTCTAATTTATTATATTTTATATAATAAGCGTAAAATTAAAAAAAAATTATTTGGGCTCTGTCGCGTATAAATTTTTATACATCTACGACCCTCGGGTCAAATTTGACCCAACGTATAAATCAGACGTTATTTGAGTTAAATTTATTTGCTAATTGCAAATTTTCGGCTCAGCGGTTGCATTGTATTATTTAATCTGCTTTTATTGAGTTCACAGTAAACATAAATTTAAAAAGCACGTGCTTTGTTTGGTTATTCGACTATTTATTTCGTAACAATGAGTGATAGTGAAAGTGAATTCTCTTTGGACGCGTTTTCGGATGATGAGGAATCATGTTCTGAATTCGAAGATCATGTTGAGGTTGCAGATTCTTCCGACAGTGATTTTAGTGATGACGAAAATTCTCTTGTGCCTTCTGAAATCATGTCCTCAAAAAATGGTCAAATAAACTTTTCAAAAATCCCTCTTGTAACAAGTGCCGGGAGAGCTTGAAGAGAAAATATTATCAGCCTGATTCCTGGACTAACGCGTTACTCGTGCGCACGAATTATCGAAAAAGAAATTTCTAGCTTTGAACTATTTTTTCCACCTCCTTTGATACGTACGATATTGACCTACACAAACATTGAGGGAAAACGAATATGCGGTGAAGAATGGGTGGATATTGAAAACATCGAACTATTTGCATTTATTGGATTGCTAATATTAGCTGGCGTTTTTCGATCAAATAACGAAAGCTGTGAAAGTCTTTGGAACCCTGAAACCGGAAGACCAATATTCGCTGCAACTATGCCTTTGAAGACTTTCACAAAAATATCGAGAGTGATTAGGTTCGACAACAGGGAAACTCGAAGTGAACGAAGATCGTTGGCTAAATTTGCTCCTATACGTGATTTGTGGAATCAATGGGTTGAGATATTACCTAAGCTTTACAATTCAACGGAAAACGTGACCATCGATGAACAATTAGTAGCTTTCTGAGGAAGATGTCCATTCCGCCAGTACATGCCAGCAAAGCCTGCAAAGTATGGAATCAAATTTTGGGTACTTTGTAATCCAACAAAGAGCTATGTTTGGAACATCCAACCTTACACTGACAAGGCAATCGGAAGAGCCCCCGAAAAAAAATCAAGACATGCGTGTTGTTCTTGATTTGATTGAAGGGCTAAAAGGACATAACCTCACAACGGACAATTTTTTCACGTCTTATCAATTGGCACAAAAATTATTGGAGAAACGTATTACGATAGTAGGAACAATACGCAAAAACAAGCCCGAACTACCACCAGACTTAGTGAACATAAAAATAAGACCACTAAATTCATCAATCTTCGCTTTTACCGAACAAACAACTCTCGTTTAGTACATACCTAAGAAGAATAGAGCTGTGATTCTACTTAGCACTATACACCATGATTCAAAAATTAGTAATCGTCGGGATAAAAAGCCAGAAATAATACTGGACTACAATAAATGTAAAGGTGGACAAAGCTGTAACGGTTACACTTGCAAACGAATGACAAAACGGTGGCCTCAAGTAGTGTTTAGTAACATAATCGACATTTCAGCTTATAACGCTTTCGTTTTATTCAAATCCGCCAACCACACCTGGAAAGAGGGCTGTCTTACAAAGCGCCGTTTTTACTTGGAAAACCTTGGTATGCAGCTCGTAATACCCTATATAAAAAAGCGACAAACTTTACTACGAGCACATTTTTCACTTGAAATTGCCAAAAAAATACGAAAGGATTCTCAACTGGATGCATCATCATCAGGTCAATTTGGAAACACGGCGGAAAAGAAAATAACTAAAAGAAGTCGATGTCAACTATGCCCAAAAACTGATAACAAAACAGGATTAGTTTGCGACATTTGTAATAAATATATATGTAAACAACATTCTAAAACTCTTACTTTGTGTACAAACTGTCTGAAATAATTTATTTCTTTTTTCTTTCATTATTAAATACACTTTTTATTTAAAGTTTTCGTTATTCATGATTATTATTGAATAAACGTTTTTGTTAAAGTTTGTATTATTCACATAAAAATAAAATAAAAATTTTCATAAATATATTAATAAAAATATGATAATGGAATAAATATATTTCGAATTTCATTTTTATTTAAGATACCCATTTAATGGAAAAAAACTTAACAGTAAAAATAATCAAAAACCAAGTATAAACCTTGAAAAAATTGTATTGGGTCAAATTTGACCCGAAGTCCGTCCGCGTCAGTTAATTTGAAGACCGTAGGAAGGTTAATATAATTAATACATTTTTTTTTGTGTACCGGAAAAATTTCTTAAAAATAAATTTTTTGTTTTTAGAAGTCAACTGGAATTCATTATACCAGTAATGGTGTAAATTTATAGGCTCAAAAATGGAAAAAAAAATGTTTTTTTTTTGTTCGCCAAAATTATTTTTTTTAAGAATTAAAACAACCCTTTTTTGTACGAGTATACTGAACAAATTAAGTAAAAATAACATTTTTTAGAACTTAACTGAAATTCATTATACCAGTTTTGACGTAATTTTACGGGCTCAAAAAAGGGGAAAAATAGTATTTTAACTGCATTACTGTTTTCATAATTTTTTCGCCAAATTTCGTGTATTTTCATAACACAACTTATACGATAACTTTTTTATAGATAATTAAATTTTTTTTTTGTACTGAACAAATTTAGTAAAAATGAGGCCTTTTTATTTGCAATTATTTTTTTCGCCAGATTTTTTGTATATTGTATTTTTTATTACATTTTTTTATATATTTATTTAATTTATTTTTTTATTTAATTAATGTTTTTAGTTTCATTTTTTTTTTTAAGAAATTTTTGTTTTGTAAGTAAAAGTGTTTTTTTAACTAAGAAAGTTATTTTATATAATATATAAAAATTCAACTTTAGCCCTATTAAACATTTTACATAAATATTATTTCTCTTGATAATGCAATTCGCGCTAACAAAACTATCGACTTGTTCTATGGAACTTCGTCCAGTATAAATTTTATAATAAAATATATATAAAAATAATTATTTCTTAGTCTTAAAAATTATTAAAAAATACCGTTTTTTCAATGTAAATCGATAAAAACAGCAAAAATTGTGCGCCAGCATCACCTAGCCTAAGTTTTATGAAAAAGGTTAAGTTAGTTTAACCCAGCTGGCATTAAATCACGCCTTTACATACCTTTTCGTCCCTAGCGATTTAAAGAATGTTAACGCTTTTAGCAAATCTGATCAGATCCTTTTTTGAGATAACGTTGAAACCCTCAAACTGTGGGGCCTCCAGTCATTTCGCGCACGTTTTCGATAAGACAGGGATGGCGCTCTAAAGACTTTATGTAAAAATAAACATCAACCACTAATTACTCGACCACAAAAACTGTAGTTATCATAACTTTCCAGCAGAATTCAACATGAAAAGCATTGCATCATCGAATTTTACCACATATTTCCTTGCTTAAGCTGTGTTATAAAAAATGTAACTATTTTCAGATTTTAAAACATAAATAGCAAGATTCTCATGTCAAATTAATCTAATAATTAAAAAAAAGACTGGTATCCAATTCGTGGCACTTCGGCAAGAACAAAAATGTCACAGCGCCTAAAACTATGCACCACCAAAACACGAATCTTAATGAAATACGCCTAAAGCTATACTATATTCAACTTTTTTCATTTGAGTACCCCTAAAACTGTGCGAAATCGCTAGCAATAAAATTTTTTTCTAGAAGCAAAAGCAGAAAAAGGGTTGGAAACAGCGCGCACAGTGCACACAAACACACACACACACGGACGCAAGCCACATTCCCTCGCTAAGCACAACCCACTCATACACAAACATACACTCGTACGTAGTTGTTGCTATGTACCCTGTGCTGGCACGCTGAAACACATGCGCCGTGCCCTAGTTTTGTGCCTTCACAATAATGTTTTTTGTGCTTCTTGTTTTGTTTTTGTTGCTTTTGTGCGTTCGCCTATTGAAATCCCATCAAAAATCAATACACCACTTCGATTTCGGTGCGCTAGCGCTGGCCAATGAGCGTGCAGCTGTGCGCTGATTGGTTGTCGCGTTATACCGTTAAATACACTCAGCGAAAAAGTGAATAGCAGCAAATTAATGAGCGTAAATTAAGATTTTCCTGCTATTGGCATTAACGGTGCAGATTTATTGTCATGAGTGGTGAAAATAAATGTGGTGTATTAGTAGCATGAGATGCCCCATTGCTTTTTCGCTTAACTTTTGGGTATTTTTCCCATGGAAAAACCAAAAAACCAAATTGCGTTTGTCTGCACGATTCATTGCTTTCACTTTACCATTTTTTTTTTGTTCTAGAAAAAAATGAAATAATATTACAAATTACATTTCGACGGCCCTTTTGTGGCCCTTTGGTGCCCAACCACCAGACAACCAAAGGTCTAAAACATATTAATAAGGATTTCATTAGTTATGTATTTACCCCCTACCCACAAAAGTCCAAGGTCTCAATGAAAATGAAAATCATTTGAAAGCATTTTTTACAAAATAAAATTAATGTCTATATTAAATTTTTTTTCTTATTTTTTTATTTGTTTTTTGTAAATTCACAAACATTGCCAGCGGTCCGAATGTCCAAAACAAATACTGGCATTCTCCAACTACTACCCTGACTATTATCAGTTACCGGCCTGTGTGTGTCAGCGTACGCATACATTCACACACACACATGTATGCCACTTGTATGCGCCCATTTTTGTGGTTCGAGAAGTTTCGTTAGCGCGTATTTGCATGCGCATCCCTCATACGCATTCACTACTTGCTGCGAGTGACCCAACTCATACTACATACGGAGTAGAGTGAGCCCAAAACAAAAAAAAACACGTAAAAACCAGCTATGAAATGCGAACAAAAAAATTAAAAATGTGCTCCTTTTGTCTCTATTAAATTAATCGTTGGCCATTTTTCTAACTTAAATGTAAACGATAAAGCATTTGGTGCTATGCTACGCTCTTTGCTGCCCAGTCGCACTCTGACAGTCAGTCAGTCAGTCAGTCGGTGAGTTCGTCATTTTGCACATCTATGCATCTCTTCACTACTCTACGCCGTACATTACTCACTTTGGTATTTTAAATTTTTATATGCATACTTTTCTGTTTTTTCCCCTTAAGTAGCACTATTTTTTAAGGATTTTTAAGGATTCACTGCAATTTTGTTCTAAATTTTTTTTTTTCTTTTTTCTCATCGACTCACTTTGTATTGTTTGCTTCCTCGTTTGTCTGCCATTCATTGTCTGTCATTGGTGCTTATCAATTCTATTCCAAGCTGCCCAATCTTTCTATATTCTGAGTGTAACTCAGTCCAGTGGTGGTTGCGCAGCACTATTTTCTTATTCTTCTCAGCGCACACACGGCTGCACATTATCAACATCGTTTATGTGTCATTTAAGTTGCCAATTTTTTATTTCATTCACCATTAAAAGCGCTTAATGTGACATTTCAATCAATCACCGGAAATGGCAGTTAAGTTGTCAAACGTATTTTACTTCCGCTCTTGATTTCTGTGCGCAGGAAATGTGCGTAAATTATGTTCAAATGCAAATGACCGCATTAGTACCGCCCAGAGTGGTGTGTGTTGGAGCCTAAATGAAGCGCTTGAATGGCGCCTAAAATTTTCAGAAGCCCAAAAATGGAACTGTGGTATGGAACCATGGAATGTAAACTGTGAGCTTTATTTGAAAGTGCTTCTGAGAGCCTCATAGATGCGTTTGCCCTGAGTAGAATGCGCTTTTTCTAAAGATTTTGATCGAAAGATTGGCCTCAATTTCCTTACATTTCTTTTAAACTTCGGTTGTTGCCCATAGACAACATTCGCAGAAATATGCAAGGTATTCCAAGCCTATAAGTTTACAATACTTATGTCCAGCATTAATAATTTGGAGACCAGCAACTTTATTATCTACTTGTATAGCTCTCATTCAACTTTTGTCCTCGAAATCTGGTAGGAAAACAATTGGCCGCTGATTCAGCGTTTAGACTTAATGGTATGGCGCTATGGAAGACCCGGCGGTTCGGCCACGCTTCATACTATGAGTAGTTACAATGAAGGAATGCCTGGCAGGTCTAAATGATATCAGTACCGTCTTCAAGGTCAGTCTTATATGCGTTACAGAACATAGATATATTGAATGCAATAGCAAGGCCGCTGAGCTAGCCAGAAAGGGCTCTTCCAATCTTGGAATTCCTCTGGTAACTTGCGAATTAGGGATGGAAAATAATAACATTTTCTCCAACAGACCACTAGGTCTTGGAGAAAATAAAATACTTTTGTTACAACCGGGCTCATTTGGTCACAAATAGATAAGAAAAGGTCAGGAGAATTGCTCAACCTCTCAAGAGCGAACATCTGTTGGCTGTTAGGTACGCACTCTTCTAGACTAGGAGTATTTTCTCATGAATACTACAGAAGTTGTAGAGACGAGAAAAAGGAAAAACAGTAGAACAATTCCTCTGTAATTGTCCAGCCTTAACTAGGAGCAGAGCAAAGATGTTAGGAAATCCCTTTTTGACTCTCTTACGGAACTATCCAGTGTTCAGATAAAACCTATCCTACCCTTCCTAAAGCGTCGAAATGGCTCACAAATGAACATTTCGCCGACACCATCAGCAGCCATTCAGCCCCATTTCATAATTCAGGCTCTCCCATTCTTAACATTAGGTACCACTCAATCTGGATGATATTCCTCGGCAAACTGTCGCCTTGCGAACGTCACACCAGGCGTTCTAAATACCTGTAGGAAAGGAAAACATAAGGTTTTATAAGATTTGTGTTATTTCCTCGAAATTGGACTAGGGTAAGAAGCTATGGCTTTCGTTTTCATTCCGGAGAATTTTTACGTGGCGGATCCCAAACCCAGCGCACATCGCGAACGGATGCTCCAAAGCTAACTAGATAATACTTAGGCGAAGCCCGGAAGTTGGGAGCAGCTTGGACCATATGCAGAATAATCGTCCTGGCCACTTTCAAGTGAGTAGCGATCAGGTACTTTCCCCATTTGTATGGACTTCGCCATATGGAACCATCCGCCTGTATGAGCTATCCGGCGACATAGACATAGCTCAACGAATAAAGATCCAGCAGCTTCGTTGGCTGTGTCATGTCGTTCGAATGGATGGAAACGCTCCGGCTCTGAAAGTATTCGATGTGGGACCAGGTGTTGGTAGACCAGGTAGAGACGGATTTAGCTTCAGTTGGAGTGTTCAGCTGGCGCCGGTTACCAGAAGCTATGGTTGTTGGTATTTTAAAATAATGTAAACTAAGACTCTCTCGAAGCTCGATTCATCAGACTGAATATTTGATCAGTCTTCCTCCTTCTTCCAAGCTTCCAGAAGCCTTCTAGCTTTTCGAGCACTAAGGAATTTTCCATTTTATTCCGACATAGCAGCTGCGAGGGTAGAAAGGATTTTTTTCGATCTTTGAGAGACTCGCGTATAAGTTTTCAGTCTTCTCATACACTAGTGAGGCTAAGCGGTCACTTTGGTAGGCACATTTGAAAATACTCGTATTTTAGTTAAGAACCCAATACTTTTGTTCAAGGCTGTATTTTGAAGTTTCATGACCGACTCGCACGATCATCCCAAAACAGAAACCAACATTAAACCTGTTCTTTCACGATCCATTTGGGCGACATATGCATGGTCACCATAGGAATAATCGACTATCGACTATGTACATATCTTGATTAAAGAATGAGGGTAGTGCAGTATATTTTCTCTTCGTCAGACGAGGAAAATAATCAATTTTAAACCCATGGTGGGACTGTGCCTGACATTTCCGAAGGTAAAGACAAAGGATAATCATTTTTTATTGGATATTGCAGCTTTCCCTTCTATTATTTTGTGGGAGATACTTGGAGGTTGTGAAGTTGCAATTTCTTAGCCTTCGAAGCAGTTTCTTTACTTATTCTACTTGGGGTAAACTTTGCAATAATACAGATCTGTATCCCTTTCTATTTGAATTCAGTCGTCCGTGTGAACTGAAAAGAAAAACTTGAATCGTTGTAGTTCTTCATTGATGTCTCCTTATAACAATGTCTTTGCTTCAGTTTTATCTCAACATGTGCTGACTTTAGCTAATATGTCAGCATTTCCTTCTCTTCATCCATTACTGAGAATCCAGTGAAGCAAAATCTGTATTGATTTCACCACCGAACTCGTCTTCAATCTTCTCAACTTGACCTTCCTTACTATGCCTCTGCTTGGTACTAAACTGATGTTACCTGTCATGTCCGATCGACAGTCGCAGATCCTCCTGTCATTAAGCACGAGGGACTCTAGACAGCTGGTTGGACTGATGACGGACCACTTTCTATGGGCGAAGCACATTGAAAAGGTAGACCTGAGGAGGATGAGACGTCGGACCACTTTTTGTGCGTCTGCGCGGCCTTCACTCGCATCAGGCTTGAGGTCTTTGGCACTGATGTGTTAAGAAGCGGTCACTTTGCGCCGCTTGGCATCACAAAATCTACTGAGATTTCTTCGTAGGTCGGGTAGATTTAAAGAAAATTAAAAAAGAACCCGAGGGCAGTACAATGGTCTTAATGTTGTCAGAGTGCTGTACTTGCTAGTTGTTCCGAAAAAAAAAACAAATATTTGCTTAAGGTGCAACTAGAGATGTGCCGGACTTACCTTTCCATTACCGACAGCTCAAAGTGATCCAACGTTTACTGATTGAACCGTCAAACTCAACACAAACTTGAAACCAGAGCTTCTCTGACTATTTGAAAATATAATTATTTATGAGTATCTTGCGATATTAAGGCTACTACAAGTACTTTCAACCACTAGTACGTACTCTAACCCAAAGGCTTCAGACGAGTTTTACAAGTTCGCAAAGGAAACCTCACATTCCAGTTTTTATCGAAGTTCAGGTAAGAATTTCCATATCTAGCCTGTTTATCATCCTCGCACGCAGAGAACTTGAATTGTAGTCGTTTGCCATTGTCTCCAGCCTGGAACCATTATACAATCCTTCCAAATACGAAACGACTGCCGTAAGCTATTTTATTTATTTATTTAGGAATCTTGATTTTTCCAAACCTCATTCACCAAGCGGTGGCGTGGATTTTTCTCATTCGTCCATCATTTGCGCAACACTGACGTCTAGTTTCTTAACGCCCACTTAATTTCATTGTCCCGACTGTTTGAGTCGAAAGGTATGACAGTCAAATGTCGTTGGCTTGCGCTAGCCTGGAATGGCTGTAGAGTATTCTGGAGTAGCAACTTTTTGCATACCAAAACTTTGGCCACGGGGTAATCTTCTTGTGTGAACCGCAATCTCTTCGTTTGCGTTAAAAAATAAAAAAATAAAAATAAAAAAAGGGAGATACGTTGCCGCAATTTCGTCGTAAACTCCGATTAGCAAGATGTAAACTCAACTGTTTGCTACAAATTGGTCGCCCTTTTGTGGTCCTCCCGCTCCGGAGGCGCTGTCATTGACTTGTATAGCGCAAGAGTTTTTGACTCCCCTATTTAGGTTTTTTGTCAGATTGAGATTTGGCCTGCTAGAGATTTCAAAAATTCTCCCCAAAAGGGGAAGATGGATTGTTTTAGTGCCCACACCACTCGACGCAGTAGACGACGGTAGCTGTAGGTGCGAAAGCAATTTGAACCCTACCTCTCCCACCGACAAAAACCAAATTACATTCACATCCATCTTATAACCGGAAGCTCTATTCTACTCTCTAGGCATTCTTGCTTATTCCTGTACGAGAATAGGTTTCTTCTACTAACACTCTACAAGGCTCTCATCATGTCCGTCCTAACGTATGGCGCAGAAGCTTGGACGATGGCAACATCCGATGAAGCGACGCTTGGAGTGTTTGAGAGAAAGATTCTACGGAAGATTTTTAGATCTTTGGCGTATCGTAGGCAATGGAACAATGAGCTGTATAAGGCTTTGCGACGACATAGACATAGCGCAGCGAATAAAGAATGGATACAAACGCTCCGGCTCTGAAGGTATTCGATGCGGTACCAGCTGGTAGTGGGAAAGGAAGAGGAAGGCCTCCTCTGCGTTGGAAAGATCAGGTGGAGAAGGACTTGGATTCACTTGGCATGCCCGATTGGCGCCGGTTAGCACGAGAAAGAAGCAACTGGCATACTTTGTTAAATTCGGCCAAAATCGCGTAAGCGGTTATCACGCCAATTAAGAAGAAGAGAACAGGTTTATTTAGTGTGTTCACATAGAGAGAACCGATCTAAAAAGATTAAATCGCTGAAACATCAGGTTTGATGGCGAAAACCCCAACTCCGGTCGGACTAGCGACAGCTAATCAACATTAATATAGAGGCATTTTACCGCTTCATTTAGATTCTCTACTTTCATGAATCGCATATACAGGTGGGCAGATTAAACTCATCCAGAATTGGCAACATACAAAAAATATTTCATGCTTGTGAAGAAATCCGCATGACATTTAATATCTCTTAAAGCAATTCGTCGTTTCCTGTGGTCCTACTCCGTCGAAGCAGCTCATTTCCAAGGCCTACCAGTTGTCCACGTTGACAACACTTAATGGACTAGGTAGGGCCTAGTTAGGTTGCTACAAAAACAACAAAAAGAGTACACATACACGTAGTTAAAACCTTTAATGCCTTCTATTCCTTATAAACTAATTTTCACTCAGCTCCTCAGCTCAATTCAAGCAAACTTCGGATCATCAACTGGTGTGGGTAAAGCAATAAAAGTCCTGGTGAAATATTAACAGATAAGCAAAAGTCTATAAAATGCAAATTTGCACACTCCTCTCCTGCCTAATGTCGAAAAAGAGTTTTGTAATTATTTCGAAGAAAAAATAAAGCCAGTATTATTACGCAGCATACGCGCTATTGTTTGATTAGCCGACATGCGTACACAGAATTACATATGAAGAAAATACACAAAGTAAAAAAAAAAGTGAAAAAGTATGGGTCGTCTAATGAACTTTCGCAGATAAATTTTCTTTTACGTGATTTCACAAATTAACGACTCAACACGAAATTTCACGAATACACTCAACTAAGCTCAAACCATTTGGCTCGGAAAGCTATTCAAAGCCATACAAGATATGCCGCTTTTTATTGCAAACAGTACTGGCACACACACGTACGCACAATTTATATTCAAGCATCCACACACACACACACACAAAAGTTGTAAACATAAAGTAGTAAAATGTGTAGTCCGCAGCGTTACAAGACGACCAGCAGCATACACGCATTCCTTCCCCATACCCATGAGTGCTAGCAAGGGACACATACACACACACATATACCCACACGGTGAATAACAATAAATTTTTAAGACAATGGAAAAATACAAAAGAAATTCTTGTAGGCATACTTCTTTTGGTTTTGTTTATCTTATAGACAGGCATCTTCCTGCTTCCATCCCACAAGCCAACTCCCATAATGGGTTAACTGTAAAGAAATTTGACTTTTTCACTGTAGTAGTGTGTAAAGCCACGCTCCAAAGGAGAGACACAGAGCAACTTTTGAGTCGGTTAGTGAGCCTCAATCCAACTGATGCGAGTATATGAAGCATAAAATGCATGTAATTGTGTAAACACACCCACACACCCGCATGCACACGGAGTGAAAACACGCGCGTGCAGGACACATTTACATGCATGCGCGATAATTATGACATCTTAAATAAAATATATTCAACAGTAACAACAACTTAGCATGATAATGTCATGTCAGTGAATAGTCAAGAAGTCTATGAATATGCGAATGAGTGCTGGCAAATGGAGGGGGGGCGGATGAGTGCGACTTTGGCTGAAGATATGATGTGAATGCACTGACATGTAAAATTTTACAATTCAAATGTCAAAAAGTCAAAAACATATACAAATAACACCGAAGAATTACAGATACATAGATGTGGTGGGCGTGGGAGTGGGCGTATCAACCGTAAACTACATACAGTTACAGTTAAGGGTCAAGAAATAGCAAACTTTTTGAAAAAATGTAGAAAGAGTATTTATAACTTAAACGGAACGAAAAAAAATTTAAAAATTAAGTTAAATAAAAAAGAATTAATTAAAAAAACATAAAAAGTATATTTAATTAATTAATTTGAATTATGTAAAATAAATTAAAGTTTACCGGTGGCCTAGAGCTCGAAAATTTAGGGTATTTTCAGGATTTTTTTTTACAATAAACAAATGAAAAACGATATTTAAAAATTTTTTAGGCTTTTTATTTAACTTCTTTTACATAGAAACATGAATTTTTAATTTTTAATAATTTTAAAAATGACACTGAAGTTGACCCTCCCGAAAAATTGGACCTGGGCGGTGTTGTCCATTTTGGCTCTTCTATTTATCTGAAACGCAAAAACCAAAAAAAATATTATTAATCAGTATGACTGCAACGTACTAGAATAGAATAAAAAAAATGTATACACAAAGGCGCGATTTTGAATTTGACACTCTAAAAATCGGGTTTTTTTTCAGTTTTTTAATAAAAAAATACGAAATAATTTTTGAAAACAAATTTATTAATAAAAAAACCACAGTTTTAATTTGTTTTAAATTCGATTTAAGGAAATAGAAGTCTGAAAAACATTATAACAAAATAAAAAAAGGTATAAAATATAAAAAATACGTCTTAAAAATTACTGGACTTCTTTAAAACAAATTTGTTTGATTTTTTTGTGATTGTGATAAATATTAGAAACAATTCCATAAAATATTTTATGTGTAGGTGTATAGTACATATTTTTATTTGAATCCAAAACTAATTTATATTGCAAATTAACTCGTTTTTATTTGAAAATATGCAGAGAACTAAATAAATTAATTTTTTTTAAAAGTGTTGTAAAGAAAAATGTTAAAAAAATATTCGGGAAAAAAACATTATGCAATGTAAAACACATCTCAAACAAATCTCGAAAGTTGTTTTGGTTCGTAGAAAAAGAAATTTAAAAACACATAACTCCACAAATTTTCGAAACCAATGAATTTTATTTGAACCCAATATAATAAAAATCAATCACATTTGCTTAGACACACACTTTATACAGTACGAAAAAAGAAGATAAAAATTAAAAACAAATTTAATAAAAATTGAAAATTTGTAAATAAAAGTTAAAAATTATTGAATAAAAACTAAAAATTTCTAAACAAAAATTAATTAGTTAAAACAACTTTAATTGCACACTAAAGAAATAAAATTAAAACAAAAATATAAAAAATGTTATAATGATAAACAACACGTCGTAAAACATACAGTAGTTCCTTATCTTGTTCGTTGTTTTTTTGTAATAAATGTTATTATAAAAGAAGTAATTACAAAAAAAATATTTATTAATTAATAAGAAGTACACATTTTTTAATTGAATCCAAAAATAATTTATAATAAAACTCAATAAACTTTCAAATTTTATTTAAAATTTATTGTAGAGAAAGAATTTCTAAAAAATAATAACAAAAGTATAAGGCATAAAAATAACTGGTAAACAAGTTGGTAACGAGGATGTGGCAACAAAATGGTGCGGAAGCGCTAGTTGGATTCTGGAAGAATCACCACTTAAACCAATAAGGTATATAAAAACCTGTCGCGAAAATTTTTTAAGTTTTTTCAATGCAAATATTTTTTTTGTTTTGTTTTTACAAAAAAAAAATTATAAAAATAACATATCATATATGCTTAAACAGGACACAAAAATATAATAAAACAAAAAAAAATAATTGAATAAAAATTAAAAAAATTCATTAAAAATTAAAGAAATACTAATGAAAATAAAAATTTGTAAATAAAAAGTTAAAAAAAATTAATTAATTAAAATACATTATTTATAAATTAAGGAAATAAAAGCAAAAAAAAAAAATAAAAAAAAATTTAAAATAATATATATTAAAATATAAACAACACGTCAAAAACTTGCTTGAGGTTTTTTAAAACAAATTTTTTTTAGTTCATTTTTTTTTTTGGTAATAAATATAAACATAAGTAGTACAAATTTTTAATTTGAATCCAAATATTATACAATATAATTTATAATAAAAATAAATCACATTTTCTTTTCACAGGACAAAAGTTAATATTTCTAAGCATGTTTTAATTCGATCCAAATATAATTTAACTGAAAATTAGTCACATTTTCTTTGAAAAAACTAAATTTTTAAATTTTTAAATTTAGTTTTAATTAAATTGTTTTTAAAGAAATAAAGCTAAAAAAGAAAAAAATGGATTTTACAATATTAAAAACGTGTCATAAAATTTACTTAATTTGTACAAGAAAAATTTGTTTACAACGCAAAAAAGACTGGAAAACATGTTTATAGCAAAAATGTATTATTTGAACTCGAATATAATTTACAGTTAGTCCCTGTTTTTGAAAATTGAGTTTTTAATTTTGTTTAATAAAGTTAAAAAAATTAACTATTTATAAAATATGAAAATTATGTGATAAAATTTATTAAGGCACCTGTGAAATTCTGCGTTGAATAATTTTCTTAAAAAAGTTAACCCTCTAGCGGCCTTACAATCGCCTTATTCTTGAAACCTCTCGCAAAAAGTTTCAAAACGAGGGAGCTAATGGGTTAAGAATATTACACGTGAAATTTCACTATTTTCATATTTTAACCGTGTTTCCACTTTTCCAAAATATTATATGAAAAACATTTCATATTTTTTTTACTTAAGTTCTTTAATAAAAAAGTAAATTAATTATAAAATATGAAAAACGTGTCGTAAAATTTGATTAATTTTTTCAAGCAACATGTTTTTACAATTAAAAAAACAGCTATAGCACAAATTATTCATTTGAATCCAAATGCGATTTATTTATAATAAAAATTAACCAGTTTTACTTTGAAAAGATAAGAATCCTCTAAAAAATCCTCTCGAAAAAAATTCGAATTTATTTTCATTTTATTTTTAATTATTTTGTTTTTTATTAATTTGCTTTACTCAAATAATAGCTAAAAAAAAATAAAAATAAAACATTATAAAATGTAAAAAATGTCATACAAATTATTTAAGTTCTTTTAATAAAAGGCTTTAGTTCGAAATTTTGTTTAGTTACAAAAAAAGTTTGTAGTACAACTTTCTTGTTTGCATCCAAATTTACATAATTTATAATAAAAGCTAACAGTTTTGCTTTGAAAGGGTAAAAACCAATCACTATACTTATAGCTTACGGCAACAAAAAAAATCATAAATATAATTAGAAAAGATATGCCCAAAATATTGATGCCCGGTTTTATTTATTTATTAGTT
Organism: Anastrepha fraterculus; assembly: GCA_037575425.1. NCBI lineage: Eukaryota > Metazoa > Arthropoda > Insecta > Diptera > Tephritidae > Anastrepha > Anastrepha fraterculus. The sequence continues at coordinate 153,297 of JAYXIM010034987.1, read as the reverse complement.
CTTTTGTTTTACTTCTTATTTACCAAATTTATTGGTTTATTTATTTTGTTTTTTTTTTCTTTTTAATTTTAGAATGAAAAAATTTTTTTAGTTTAAAAAATTGCGCAAATATGCACCAAAAATGTGTTAATATTTTTATATACCTAAAAAAGTTTGATTTTAGTAAATTTAATAATAATAAATTTAAAAAAAAAATATGGTCAAATTTTGTTTATTATTTTTCTCAACACTGTAACTGCAAAAAGAATTTGCTTTTTCTTTGTATTTATTTCTGTTTATCTTGAGCAATTAAATATTTTTGTTTAGTTCCACCATTTACAGTTGAATTCATTGCATATTTTTGTGCGCCTGTTACGTTGCGTCACGCATTTCAATGCTTTTGCTTTTGCTTGGCGCTGTTCCGGTATGAGTTATTTTGCGGTGTTCACATACGGATTATTCGTATGTGTAAACTTTTAATTTTGTTAATCAGCGAATTGGAAAAATATCGGCTTACTGAAATGAGTTGGAATGGGTGCGAGAGCGAAGTTAAACAAAACATGTCGAAAGTAAAAGGAATTTTTAAGATTAAGGAATAGCCCGAAAGGGCGAAGATTGCAAGACTTCGGATTTTAATGCATATAATCCACTTGTAATCTCAAAAGAAACGGTTATCATCAGTATGTGAAGAAAAGAGTACGAGCGACTGTAATCGTATGTAGCTGGTGGCATATTCATAATTTTTCATCTCTGCAGAAAACATGTCACCGTTTTTTTTTTTTGCTGAAATGATTAGTTCCGTAGTCTTACCTGACAATATCGCAACAAGGTTTACAAATTATTGAATGTGACGGTTCATGTACCTCCAGTGGGTCGAAATTTTTTGAAAATAATAAAGATAGGTTGAACTCAACTCTAAGCAGAGCAGAATCTTCTTCCAAGCAGAGTTACACGTATACCCGATTCAGTATTAAAATATTGTGAGGAGGCATTTTACTTATCAGTAGCGGTACCAACGCTATCATGAAGTTATTATTCAGAACTTTGTAGATTAATAAAACCGACTGCTAGTCTGAGTTCTCGGTTACACGAGCATACAGAGAAATAAGAATCTATAAGACCGTATACAAATTTCTTTTTTTCGGATAAGATACTTTTTAACCCACATTGGCCATTGTAGCCATCATCAGAAACTGTCTGAATCTTTCGGGCACTAGAGCACTATTTAATTGAAAATGTTTTAAAAAATTCTCGAAAATATTTAAATGAAGAATTAACTATTGATACATCATTAGGGCAAAAAAATCGCCTTTAGCATCAACTAGATCAGCTGTGTCTAATAGAAGGTTAAATAAAAAATTCGCCGAACTATTTGAACAGTAGTTATACGGGGTTACCGGGAAAGTCGTGCTAGATACCTAACAACATTATTATGATGTACCTATAAAACTTAACCGTTTGGGAAATACTCGATTTTAAAGATTATTAAAAAAAATATATTATTTTCTTTGCTTGTACGTCCATTTTTTTAAAGTTTTTTCTACTTATAGTTAAAATGTTGATTCTGCTAATAGTTAAAAGGTATACAAATTGTCAATAAAATTATAAGCAAACCCTGACAGTTAAAAATGGTTTTTGACGTGATAACGTCTTATAATTCGATTTAACAGGCTGCACGCACGAAAAAATGTGTCGTTACCTTGCTCATTACTGTTTATATGTAGTTACCTTGCCCATTACTGTTCATATGTAGTTACCTTGCTCATTACTGTTCATATGTAGTTACCTTGCTCATTACTGTTCATATGTAGTTACCTTGCTCATTGCCGTTACCTTGCTCATATTAGTGTTACCTTGCTCATATTAGTGTTACCTTGCTCATTGCATTGAATGAACTGCAAGCGCAAGGGCGGAACGAACGACAAAGCAAACAAAGCAAACGAACGGCAACGTTCGATATCTTGCTCTCTCCTACTTAAGTGAGCGTTTATATGTATGTATGTATATGCGCAAATGTACATACATAAATTCAGGTATTTGTATTTGCATATGCCTTCTTATTGATTATTATTAATTTGATTCACTTGAAGAATTTAAAATAAAACCAAGTTTGTTAATAATACCTGTTGTTTTAATGTTATAATTATTAATTTTTTTATTATATATGAAGGAAAAAATGTATAGTAATATTTATCATATACCTTATAAGATATGTTGTCTATACTAATATTATAAAGAGGAAAACTTTGTTTGTTTGTAATGAATAGGCTCAAAACTACTGGACCGATTTTAAAAATTCTTTCACCTTCGACAGCTACATCATCCACGAGTAACATGGATTATATTTTATTTTGGAAATAGGGCTCGAGATATAGGTCAAAACGTGGACCCGGGTAACCTTCGGATGTGTATGTACAATATGGGTATCAAATGGAAGCTGTTGGTGAATGCTTTAGTCCAGAGTATTTTTCATGCTGCTCCGTGACTAGGGTCTCGAGATAGAGACCAAAACGTGGACCCTAGAATGTGTTTGTACAATATGGATATCAAATTGAAGCTGTTGGTGAATGCTTTAGTACAGAGTATTTTTCATGCCGCTCCGTGACTGGGGTCTCGAGATATAGGTCAAAACGTGGACCCGGGTAACCTTTGGTTGTGTATGTACAATATGGGTATCAAATGAAAGCTGTTGATAAGTGCTTTAATACGGGGTAGTTTTCATACCTATTGATGACTAGGGTCTCGAAATATATGCCAAAACGTGGACCCGCCGTGTCTTTGAACCGAATTAAACCAAACTTACACACATTGTTAAGTAGGTATTGAAGATGATTTCCGTATAGTTTGAATACCTATTGGTAGATAGGGTCTCAAGATATAGGTGAAAACGTGGACCCGGGTAACCTTCGGACGTGTATGTACAATATGGGTATCAAATGAAAGCTGTTGGTGAATGCTTTAGTACAGAGTATTTTTCATGCCGCTCCGTGACTGGGGTCTCGAGATATAGGTCAAAACGTGGACCCGGGTAACCTTTGGTTGTGTATGTATGTATGGGTATCAAATGAAAGCTGTTGATAAGTGCTTTAATACGGGGTAATTTGTTATGTTATGTTATGTTATGTAATGTAATGTAATGTAATGTTATGTTATGTTGTGGTATGTTATGTTCTGTTATGTTATGTTATGTTATGTTATGTTATGTTATGTTATGTTATGTTATGTTATGTTATGTTATGTTATGTTATGTTATGTTATGTTATGTTATGTTATGTTATGTTATGTTATGTTATGTTATGTTATGTTATGTTATGTTATGTTATGTTATGTTATGTTATGTTATGTTATGTTATGTTATGTTATGTTATGTTATGTTATGTTATGTTATGTTATGTTATGTTATGTTATGTTATGTTATGTTATGTTATGTTATGTTATGTTATGTTATGTTATGTTATGTTATGTTATGTTATGTTGTGTTGTGTTGTATTGTGTTGTGTTATGTTATGTTATGTTATGTTATGTTAAAGTATATTATGTTATGTTAATGTTAACTCATTCTCTATATCCATACAAAATATCTATCAAACAAATAAAATTAAAATTTTCTTTTGAAAATGCAACCATTCAATCAGTATTTTCTTATGACGTTATCACGTTAAGCTATCGTCAGTAAACCGACTTTACAGACAACCTCTTTTTGATAAAATTTTCAATTTACGATTTTCACTAAGAGTTTCATACTTCACATGATTAAAAAAAAATTTTGGAAACTGCTCTGCAAATCATTTTAAAACTTACCTTCTGCTCAAATATGAACGAGACGTTATCAATAAAACGGTCCGCGGATGACATATGGCAAAAATAAATTTTTTGTTTTTTGGTAGGACTGGCTTACATGGCAAATTTCAGCGTGATATGTCACATAGTTTGTTTTCTGTGCTACTGTAAACAAGTCAAGCTCGAGTGTGTTCTTCGAATTCTCTTTTATGACTTCAATTGTCTCAAAATTTCTAGGTTATGGTGCTTTCGCTTCTATGAAAAAATGTTGCCCTTCCACGGCCTACACATCGTCACAAAACACTTCCAGTATATATCTGTCTGTGTCGGACTCACAACAAATAATATAAACGTTTAAAATAGTCAGCTGATTTTCGGGGTAGCCACCCCCTTACAAAACTTCTCACAGAGACGAGACGAACACCAAATTTTCTCGTCGGAAATAAAGAGCTTTTTAGAATCGAACACGAAAAAAGTAAAGTGAATTTTTTTGCTTGAATTGAAGAAGTAGCCCGTAAGCGGATTGCGGGCTCAACTAGGGTGGGTAGGGGAGTTAGGGTGGGTGTCGCAATGACTCACTTAAGACTCAACTATATATGTATGTATATATGTAGCGGGTTCACCCTTTTTGGGTATTTGGCCGAGCTCCTCCTCCTATTTGTGGTGTGCGTCTTGATGTTGTTCCACAAATGGAGGGACCTACAGTTTCAAGCCGACATCGAACGGCAGATATTTATAAGGAGCTTTTTCATGGCAGAAATACACTCGAAGGTTTGCCATTGCCTGCCGAGGGGCAACCGCTATTAGAAAAATGTTTTTCTTAATTTTGGTGTTTCACCGAAATTCGAACCTACGTTCTCTCTGTGAATTGCGAATGGTAGTCACGCACCAACCCATTCGGCTACGGCGGCCGCCGTGAAGGGTAAAATTCCGTAAGTAAGAGAAAATTAAAAAAAAAATTACGTGGTTTAAGATTTTGCAGAATTATGTAATGGAAAGCAGGTAATGGTAACAGGTGCAAAGTCAGACAGATGGCACTGCTGGGGCGTACAGAGTTAATGTTTAGTTAGCAGCATCTTTTGGAAGAACTCACACCAACTTCCGCCAGATCGGCCTATTGCTTTGTATTTCCCGTTCGTTTGAGTCGAAGAAGTCGGGTGCTTTTCCTTTCCCATTACGACAACGCACCAGTTCACACCTCAGCAGTGGTGGGAGTAAAATTAATAAAAATAGATTTCCAACTCGTTTCACAGCCCCTCTCTTCTGCAGACTTGGCGCCATAAGCTCCCTCGTACTACTTTCTGTGAACCAATTTAAAGAAATGGCTAGCGGTAATAAGATTTCATTCAAACGAGGAGGTGATTGCAGCAACGAATGGCTACTTTTCAGACTTGGAGAAATCTTATTACTCGGAAGGGATCAACAAACTAGAACAGCGTTGGACGAAATGTATAAGCCTAAGAGCAGACTATGTCGAAAAATAAAAGAGGTTTACCACAAGCAATTGAGCAGTTTTTGTTTTCTGCACGTAGCTTTCAAACGACCCTCGCATATTGGCATCAGTGAATATTCAGTATATTTTCCTTTTTTAATAATTTTTATTAAAGAGTTTATATTAACCAAATGTTGTTAAATAAAGTATTTAAACTCGATATCTCAACAAACAAAATTTCTTTTCCCCTCATCTCTTACAGAGCCTCACGCCATCGATGCCGCAAAGTTTCCAAGTGGAACGTGTTGTCGCCTCCACCGAAGGCACACTCATCGCGCTAGCAGGCGCCAGGGGTGTCACCGTACTCGAACTGCCGCGTCGCTGGGGCAAAGATGGGCTCTTCATGGAGGGTAAAGAGAAAATCACATGTCGGTAAGTTGCTGCCAAATGAGAAAAGTGTAAAGAAAGAATCAAAACAGAATTAAATTATAAGTGCAAACAAATTTGTAATGCAAATGCGTGACAGCAATTAAAGTGACGCATAGCAAGCAAGTACACCTAAGGAATGCCGCATATTAAAATGCCATTAAAGGTCGCACCAAACATGTGGCATCAGCGAAAGAAAAAAGTAAATATTGTCATAACTCAGGCTTAAAATTAAAATTGCCTTTTAGACTCACAAACTGTAGAGCGAATGGTGGTATCAAGGGCTGGGTCGGGGTAAGCGACAAGAAATCCAGCTGTAAGCGAAAAGTTGTAGCAGAAACCAAAAAAAAAGAATAAAGCAACAGACACTGAAAAGTAAATGATAAACTGCATTAAGCGCAACATTTTGTGCAATGCAAAAGTTTCCGAAAAGCGAACTTTCTGCCATCGGCTGCTACACCTTCGTGGACGAATGTGTCTTATGCCAACTCTTGTCGTCTCTGCCGGGTGCCACAAAATCATTATTGTATTTGTACTGTATCTCTCCAACATGCGGCCTTACCTATGCCAAACGCTAAGCTGCTACCGAAAAAGCCATTATTATAATTTCATACCTTAAAAAAATAGTCGAAATACGAAATAAATGTGTGCAACGCCAAAAAGTATGCAACGACGGTATGCTTGATTGTATTATATATATACATATGTATATGTGTGTATGTGTACGAGCAACCAAATACGCTTGACTGAATGAGCGTTGCAAGGCGTTGAACGTGTAAAATGTGCCACGTTAAGCACATCTGTTTTTTATTACTTTTAATTTGCCATTAATAAAGCATATTTTGGGGGGCAGCGTCACATTTGCCGACTCCTCAATTTCATTTCATTTTTTCTAAGTTCTAGAGCACTTCATTACTTCATTTTTTAAGGATTTCATTTTTTTCTTCCACCATTTAGTTCAGCGGCTATGGTCCACTCCGCTGGCAGTTCGTTTTTATGTGCCTAATGCAACGATTTGCGTTTAGTGCGCCCAATAATAGGCAATTAAATGGTTTTAAATATTGCTTGCCAAGCGATTACGGGTAATAAGTCAATAATATTGTCAGTTTTATGGCTGCAATTTGTAGAAGTTTCTTAATTGAGAGTGGCTGGTAAGAGGTGCCTGTGAATATGAAGAAGGACGGGAAGTAATTAGGCAAAAGACAATATTCGAATATGCAAAAAAAAAAATTTTTTTTGAGTAAAGTAATTTAACCCGCTAATGCGCATAAGTGTTTAAAATCACTCATTTTTGAAGTGAATTATTTTAGCAGAACTAATTTTTTGCACAGTACACAAACAGTTGAGGAATTGTTTGCTGTTTTAGTTGCTAACGCCTTTAACGTTCTTTTTATGCAGATTTTATCTGAGGCGACCTCTAGTGAAATTTTCCGGGGAATAAATTTCTAAAACATTTAACCCAGTAGGGACCTTGCATTCGCATTATATTTCAAATTTCTCCAAAAAAGGGTCAAAACGACCTGAGGGAGCTAATGGGTTAAAATATTCGACGAAAATATACCTCGTGAAATTCTGCTATATATGTCCAAAGTAGGTAATTCACTCAGACCAGAATTTTAATCGGTTTTTCCGCTTTTTCGCAAATAAAAATTAATTAAGCTAAAAAATGTTACCTGGGAATACAAAATGCTTTGGGTGTTTTACTATATCGCGCTAGACCGAAATTGCCTTCATTTCGCCCCCAGACTATGAATCTAAATTATTGCAGAGTGGAATAAAGAATAAATGATTAAATATGACGTCCAAGCTATAAGAAATACCGCAATTCCACCTATAAACTTTCGTTTCTCGTGTAAAAATTAGCCATACAAAAAATCATGAAATCTCCATTCGCTACCATTAAGCTTTGTACATGAGATGTTTAATTTAGGTCCCTTGGGTAGGACATTCACGGTCAGTCAGCTTTCGTCCGTCCAATGCACTCAAAAGAAGTTACCCTACGTCTTCCGATACATAAAATTTGGTAAAGAAAAAAATGTTCTCTCAAGGGAAGTGTCCGGCTAATAGAGATATCAGTTTGGCGAGAGTACACTGTAAATTAATCGGAACACTACGTAAGGATACTGTCGCCGTTTGCTGCTAGCTTTATAAAAACCTGGAATATTTTAGGCTGCTTTGCTATCAGCAAATTGAAAAGCCTCAAAAGCGATGCCATTGTCATCTACTCGTACTTAAAAAGTTAACCCTCATTTCCAGCACATATCTACTAGTACTGTTCTAACAATGGTTGGTTGTTGTTGTTCTAATAGCATAGAAAACACTCTGCGTAAACTTAAATGCAATGCCGCCAAAGTGAAAGTTCCTAGCCCGTTAAAAATCCAGGTCGTTCCTTGTGCATTTATAAATCTGAATGTCAACCTGTCTTAGATATGGTTTTGGGAAGCAATGGTATAACCTTTTTTTAGCTGATTAGTCGAATTTTTCCCCCAATTTCTAGTGTGCGTCCTGCAAGTGCGTCCTATGATTCATCTTACCTCTGAGTTGCAGATCGGAGGTTTGCTTTTGCTTACCGAGGGTCGTTCAGTATTTGGAAAAAACCTTTTTCTATCACTTTATGTTTCATAACCTCGGTGCCAGTGTCAACCGAATGAAAAGTCACGCGCAATCGCTCGTCTATGGCAGCCGCGGAAGAAATTTTAGTTAACTGAAAAAGGTAAGCAGCGAACCTACTTGTAGAAATGACCAGTAAATGTTGCCGCTTCTTAACGCTAAAAGCACTGAATCCCTGCTGAGCCAAAATAATAGGAAAACACGCCCAGAGGTTAATCGCGCAGACTCACGACTTTTGTAAAAGCTGTATATATGATGAAGAAGAAGAAGAGGCGATTCTGAACCTTCTATGACACTGTCCTGCTCCAATCAAACGAACATTCGCCTTTCTGGGTACGTAATCCTTAGGTGAGCTAGAAGAGCTTCTAAGCATTGTGAAAAATAGAGATATTTTAAAAGTTTTACTCAGTTTACAACGGCTTAAGCTAAGATCAGGGCATATCATACAACCGCTACAATCTCAATTAACTTAGACTTTAAAGGACTTGCAAACTTGTAGCCAAATCCCTGGTTTCTGTAACAAATTAATTTCGTTTTCCTCCTTAAAATGCACCCCGACATATGAGACCTATATGTCCTTCATATGATCGCTTAAACTAATTTTTCTAGTCAAACACAGCCGAATCAGCACGTTTCCCAGGCTTACCATAGATAATCTCGGCAGTTCAAATTGGCAAGATCACCAAATTTTCTGGGTTTAGTATTGCTGATACAGCAACAATAACTTTCCGAGCTTTTCTTAGGACCAAAATAAGCTGCCAGGTGCAGAGCTTTCGAGCTGAGCGTACAAGGAGCTAAAGCTAAAAAATTATGGCCGGATCAAGGATAGAGAAGGAAGCTAAAAAATGCTTGGTAAATGATAATGGAGACTTACATCCTTTTTATGGGTGTTTGGCCGAGCTCGTCCTCCTATTTGAGATGAGCGTCTTGATGTTTTTAACAAATGAAGAGGCCTACAATTTTACGCCGTCTTCGAATGGCAAATGGTTTTTGTATGAGGAGCTTTTTCATTACAGAAATGCACTCGTAGGTTTGCTATAGTCAGCCTAGGGGCGACCGCTAGGAGAAAATACTTGTTATATCAATTAATGTTTCATGCCCGGAGCTTCAAACTTGTTTATTTCCGAGTGATAGTCATACACGAATCTTCTATGCCGTTGCCGTATATTCATCGGATATACGAAATATTAGATGGAAAAGTAGAAAATTCGATGCATACTTCAGAATCACTACGACCAAGGCGAAAAGTTAAAGAAGAGGTTATATATACATATGCACACCTGTGTTCACAATTCATTTTTTTTTCTCCTGCGCACTCTACAAGGTTTCCCCAACGTACGCGATTAGATGCTATCGTCTTAGATGCTTCTGTTTATGGAGGATTAGTGCAGGATGGGTCTTCTCAAGCCGAACCTTTTCCGCAAACCCGCCGTGGCTTCTGCTTCCCTGAGGATTTCAATCTAGAGCCATTCTGGTGATGCTGTTAGGCGGTTTCCTAAGAGCTTAGCCTACCCAACTCCGTTTACATTTTTCACAATCATAATTTTTATTTATTATCATTACAGTTGTGCAGACCATTGCTTCCAGAAATACGGTTCTCCACTCCGATCGATCCTCTGCTACTCATTCCAGTTCGCGATCCCCATTTTCCGCAAGTCGGCTGTGACCTCATCAACTCAGCGTTTGTTTGGTCTCCCTCGGCCTCTCTGTCCAACCACTTGCCTATGGAACGCTATACAGGCAGCTCTCCATTTGGGTATTCTGTAAATGTGCTCCAGCCATCTGGTTCATTTTATAAATCGTATTGCGTTTCGATTTTGAATCAGTGCATCGAGCTCGTGGTTATATGTATCTTATCCGATATGTTCCGTCATCTCGGCGGAAGGGACCATATATTTTTCGCAGTATCTTTCTTTCAAACCTCAGTATTTGGTCAATGTGTGTTGTTTTAAGTACCCATACCTCGCTGCTGTATGTTAATATGGGTTGTACAAGCGCTTTATACATTGCCATCTTCTGAGCTTTTGATAGCAATCGAGACTTGAATAATTTTATTTATTTATTTTGTTTTGCTGATTTGTTTTTTTTTAGATGTTTTATAATTTAATTTATTTTGATTTTTTTTTTTAATTCAATGAATTTTCATCAAAATTTCAAACTCTTTAGTCAACATTTTTCTAAAAATGTTCTAAAAAAATTCTGAGTATGCAGTTTTTTAGCCCACTCAATTTTAGTATAATAAAGTGCCAATTTAAAGTGGCTTAAAATACGCGTTGATTTTTGAAAATTTTTTGTTTTTTAGAACGTTAAAATCTGAAAAAAAAGAAGGAATGAAAGTTTAGAGTAATATATGTTAAAATAAATTTCACCATTTAGAAACCAAGTAGAAAAAAAATCAAATCAGCTGCTACCTTTTCAAAATGCCTTAGTAGAAATTTATTTTGAAGCAAAATACCTTTAATTGCTGAGCAGTTGTTAAGATTTCAAACAGCTCTGATTTTCAAAAATTTGAATTTTCGATTGCTCCTTTTCGTTTGGCATTACAAAAACAAGAATTCGCTGCTTCTTTCGCCCAAGCTACAGCAGCACATTTCGAAACTATAACTGTAATTGTTCATATATTTTAATACTTTTCTTCTCTCCCCCTTCTGCTCACCAGCAAATTTACAAAGAACTGTTCGGAAAGTAACTCAACTTAAAGGATTATTGTGATGACGAAATTTCGTAGAAAATTTTCGCTGATTTCCTGTCTGTATGCGCAAAGACTAAGCGCATTCCCACCCCGCCCGCCATTTCCATAGTCGGTCCTTTGTTTCGCGCGACAAATCGCCACAAAATGGGCCGACCACTTCAGCGCGAAACAATCAAGGACAAAGCGGCGTTACGAACACTCAAGCAATGCTTCCTTTCCAAGCTTTGACTTTATTTCTGTGCCTTTCGCACGGAAGTGCTGGCGAATACACTGACTGAGTGGCACGGTAGCATGCGAATGCGTTGCGCAGAGAGACAAAGGCACGCCAAAGCCAAAGTCAGCTAAATAACTTCCTACTTTAAGGCTTTAACGTGAATTTTGGAATTTTTTTTTGTATTTATTTTTTTACAAAAATATGTAAGTAAAATTATTTATTATTATACCTATTTGCATTGGTATCATTTCATTTGTGAACCATATAATAGAAATTTTGCTTTTGAATTAGCGTTCGCGACCAATAAAATGCCGCACTACTTCTCTACTTCAGCTCTTCAAGCGGCCAGGCCGGCCGTTACGCGGTTTGTTGGACTGAAGCTCGGTGAAAAAAAATGCATGGAACAAATGTTTCTAAATTTTTGTTTATTGTTGTAAAGTTTATTACCCTCCACAATTTTCCAGTTAGCGCATTTTCTGCCGACAATGAAACTCAAATTCCAACGGCGTACAATTCTTGTTCGACGAACTTTTTTTTGTGCTAACTTTGCATCTTACTTTTATTGCACTTTCGTTTGATATTTGCATAGAATTGTGATTAGTTAGAAATGGTGGATTTATACTTTTGCAAAATTTCTCACAATTGGAATACAGGCATACGTGAATTGAGGTTTCATTGTGAACAATAAATGCAGTAAAAATAAACGGTGGTCCAAAAGTAAGTTAAAAGAAAAAAATTAACAAATCTAAAATTGTTTGCTATAGACAGTTGAGGTATTGTGGCTTTATTAGAAAAAGTAGATATTACCATTATTTATAAAGTATGATTTATTTCGTGGAACTCTGGCTAGGCCTGCCAGTAGTGATGGCAAGATTAATCGCAAAGATTGAAATAATCGATTAATTTTGAGCAATTAATGATTTAATTGTATCGTAGACTTACTTTCAATTAATTGCAATTTTAATCGATTAATTGGCAAAATAATCGTTGTGCGTGGCAGCATTGTTTCTTTGTTATTTCTTTCATCACTAAGATTCTTATATTACTCAAAATGGCTCCCATCAAAAGTAAAGCCTGGAAATATTTCATTAAAGAAAATAACAACTTGGTTGTTTGTAATTTTTGCAAAAAAAAGTTAAAATTTTCAAACAACACTTCAAACATGTTCCAGCATTTGAAATTGAAACATGCAGCTGAAGTTGATAAGTATAATGTAAGATCAAATATGTAGTTGTTTTCCTTCAAAGAGTGAGTGCGAAATGCATTTTTTTATAGCTTGATTGCAAAACAAATGACGATGACAGTGAAATCATTGATGAAAATGGTGTGGATACTGTGGTCGATATGACAAATGTATGCGAAGGTAACACATATGATAGGCCGAGTAGTAGCGCCAGTCAGCCATTAATTTTACAAGCATTCACCAACATTCGAAGCTATTCCTCCGGAACAAAAAGCAACAAAATTACACATGGAATCATGCACATGATCGTCAAAGATAATTTGCCGTTTACCTTTGTCGAAGGTATGTTTTGTGTTCATTAATTGTTCTATTATTTTATTCTAAAAAATTAAACTTTTATTAAAGGTGCTGGCTTCTTAGACTTTATGAAGCAAAATTTCCCACTTTACAAAGTCCCATCAAGGAACACGATAAAGGGTGAAATTGATAAACTGTATGAAGAGGAAAAAAAAAATGTGTGTCATTGCTTTCAAATATGCATTGTGTAACCCTGACCACTGATATATGGACTAATATAGACATGAAAATCATGTTGGGAATAACCGTTCATGGGTTGCTTGAAACAAAGCCATTTAATGGAACAATTGGTGTGTATGAATTGAGTGAGTCCCATACAGCTTCCCATATATCTGAGATGTTGTCCGATGCAATGAAAACATTTTCTATTGAGGAAGATAAAGTTAAGGCTGTTGTCACAGACAATGCAAGAAATATTGTCAATGCAATCTATGAAAAATTCGGAAAAAATCGTCATATTCCATGATTCGCCCACACGCTGAATTTGGTTTGTTCGAATTCATTAGATATTTCTGCTGTACAAGGCATTGTTTTAAAATGCAAAACAATTGTGAAATGGTTCAAACGCAGCGTTAAAGGCAATGACGACATGCGAAAGGTGCAAGCAGCTGCTGGCGTACCAGAGGGTAAATTTTTAAAACTTTTAATGGATGTAAATACGCGCTGGAATTCCACCTATTATATGATCGAGCGGTTCATCAAACTTAGCGCCTACGTCAGCCAAATTTTGTTAAATTACCCGGATTCTCCGCCCATGATAACGTCAAGAGAGAAGGATGAACTAATGGAAATATGTACAATTTTAAGACCTTTAGAGGCCATGACAGTGCAGATAAGTGCCGAACGACATGGAACTCTCAGCCAAATAATACCACTAGTTCATTGCGGTCATGAGCAAATTTCGAAAATTCACCCGTGTCAACCAGCAGCACAAGAACTGAAGCAAGAAATTTTAAAGCAGTTTGACAAAAGATTTGCCACCATAGAACAGTCTTTTCTCTTAGCTGCATCCACTATCTTGGATCCAAGGTTTAAAAGGGTTAATTTTAAGGATCCGGTGTCTTTGGCGTCGGTATTACGATACATTCGTGCTGAAATGGCCAAAAATGATGACAATATGGAAACAGCAAGTGAGTCATCGATGGAATCAGAACACGATTTTGACTTCTGGGCTCCACACAAAACTCTCGCGCACAAAAAAAAAAAGAGAGCATGTGACGATGTGCAACCTCAAGACGAGCTCTCTTTTTATTTAAACTCCCAAGTTTTGCCACTTAAATCGAACGTAGTAGATGCTTGGGATGACATGAAAACAGTTTATCCGAAGCTCTATGAAGTCTCTAAAAATTATTGCCATTTGATTGGCACATCAGTGCCTGCGGAACGGTTGTTCTCCAAGGCCGGATCCACCGCAACATTAAAAAGAAACCGACTGACAACTAAACGGCTGTCAAAATTATTATTTCTACAAACTTGGCTAAATAAAAAATAAGGGGATGAATTAATGATTTGTAAAATGTGTAAAAAAATAACCACAACAGTATTTTCAATTTTTGTCAAATATTTTTTTAAACTTTTTGAAAAAAATATTCATATAACTGTGTATGTAAACGCATATAAATTTCCTTTATAAAATTATATGTTTAAATGAATGAATGAATTAATAAAAGAATTTTTTCAAGTAAATTGTTTTTAATTATTTTAATGCATTATCGTAGCTTTTTGAAACAGGGATCTCAATTGTTTTATCATTATATTTTATAAATCGACAATTAATCGATTAATTCTTATTAATTGCAATTAATCGCAAATCAATTATTTTACTTCTGCAATTAATCATATGATTAATTAATCGATTCTTTTTATTTTTTTGCCATCTCTACCTGCCAGCCTGACAATAACCCACCCAATCAATTTTCCTAAACCTTATTGAAGGCTCTTGGATCCACAGTGTGAATAGTCCAAACGAAATATGCTTAAGAATCTGAACTTCATCTCTACATCTTATAAAACAAAGTCCGAAAATATTTGTATTTCTAAGCTAATAACTCTGCACTACCAGTGCCAACGATGAAAGATTTATAAAATTTGCTCTTTAACTATGGTGAAATAGGAAACTGCGGTCATCGGGTACTCGGCATCCGAAGCACACTCGCTCATTTCACACGTATTCACACACTCGTCCAATCAGTCGTTGTTCAGACGGCACCGAAGTGCTATTGGTTGATTTTCGTATATCACCAATACAATCGCAGTTTTTTCGTAAACACATTCCAAGTGACATCAGCCCATCTGATCTGTAAAATTCGCTCAGAGCCGCATAACTTTTAACCTGTAAAAATCTTTTCATCATACACCAGTGTGATTTCATGAAAATCAGCTGATATTGACCATTCGCTGTGAGCAAAGTAGCAGTACCACGATCGACGAAAAATGTATTGCCTCTGTTATTGTGCAGCTCACGGTTATTTCGTGTATGTGTGTCATGCCTTACCAGTTGTTGATATGTGGCAACTTGTTTTTTTTTTCTGATGATTTTTTCATTAAATACCAAAAAATATTAAAATTAGATACATTAAAATTAGATACAAAAAGTTAAAATTATTAAAATTAAATAAAAAAAAATTATTAAAATTTAATTTAAAAAAATTATTAAAATTAAATTAAAAAAACCTATAAAAATTAAATTTAAAAATATTAAAATTAAATACAAAAAACAAATATTAAAAATAAATTAAAAAGAAAATTTAATTAAAAAACGAAATTATTAGAATTAAATAAACAAAAAATACTAAAATTATATACAAAAAAAACAAAGTTAAATAAAAAATTGTTAAAATTAAATAATTATTAAAACTAAATTAATAAAATTATTAAAATTAAATAAAAAGGAAATTATTAAAATTAAATAAACAAAAAACGAATTATTTAAATTAAATACAAAAGATAATTCTAAAAATTAAATAAAAAAAATTAAAATAAACAAACAAAATCATGGAAATTGCATACAAAAAACACTTATTAAAATTAAATTAAAAAAATTATTGAAATTAAATAAAAAATTAGTAAAATGAAATAAAAAAATATTAAAATTACATACAAAAAACACTTATTAAAATTAAATTAAAAAAATTATTGAAATTAAATAAAAAATTATTAAAATGAAATAAAAAAATATTAAAATTACATACAAAAAACAGTTATTAAAATTAAATTTAAAAAAATTAAATTAAAAAAAAAAATTAAAAAAAAAAATTTAACTTAATTACAGAAAAAATTTATAAAAATATTAACCCTTTGCACTCCAGCCTAGTAATGCATAGAGGCTATCAGCAACTCCAGCACTATATTAGTTCCAAGTACATACCTATGATGTAGAAGAAAAATAGAGTCGATTCAATAAAACAAAATTTTTATTTCTTAGCTATTTTATAAACAAAACATATTCTAACTTATATTATAAAAGAAAAACATAAATTTTAGGACTTAAAATTTCTTAAAGTGTGATATCTTTCGAAACAATTGCCCATATGCATTCGCGGTTTACCGGGACAAGTATCACAGTATTCCGAAGTTTCGCGTCTTTGTCCTTTTTCCTGTCTATTAGAACACTATAAGATAAGCACAGACTACTTTGCTTACCTAACTGTTAAGGGCACCAAGGCAGCAAAACAACCATGTCGCCGCTACGGCGACAGCGGATTTATTGTTAGCTTTTTAATGTCGCAAATACGGCGACAACGGAGTGCAAAGGGTTAAAACTAAATAAAAAATTATAAAAAAAAAACACAAATTAAAATTAGATAAAAAAAACATTTAAATTAAAAAAAATATTAAAATTAAAAAATTATTGATATTAAATTTAAAAAAACTAAATAAAAAATTATAAAAATTAAAAAAAGAAAAACAAATTAAAATTAGATTAAAAAAATATTAAAATTAAAAAAAATTTTAATTTAAAAATTATTGAAATTAAATAGAAAAAACCAATTAGAGTTTAATGAAAAAAAACTTATTAAATTAAGTAAAAAAAATAAACAAATTATTAAAATTAAATAAGAAAAACAGTTATTAAACTTAAATAAAAAAATATTAAAATTAAATTTAAAAGAATTGTCCTATGAGTTTCTAAGCTCAAGTCATCAGCCAAAGCCTCATCAGCTTCCGAAGCTATCAGCGCCTAAAATAATGTTTACATTTTTCAAAACCTTGTACAAAGCCTGGAAAACTTATTTCTACTTTTATAACTGTGGTGAAAAGCTTTATTTTGCCCTTTACCCCCCTCCATTCCTTGCCTTTTTGTATACTGCAGCTGTCTAGTTCACAGATGTCAAATATAATTGACGTACGATGCCAATTGCAAAAATTATGCATCTACCAGTAGTGTGATTAATTTTGCGCCACCTTGCATATGTATTTCCATCATCCGTCTTGGAACGATTTTCTGCATGCTTTGTATTCGATTGTTTTGCGGAAATGCGCATTAAACTAAATATATACGCCTGTATGTGTGCCTTTACTCCCAAAGTATTTAAAAAAGACGGCGGAAAAAAGCAAAGCAACTGCAGCACACCAACTAAATTGAAACCTAAACGTTTTGAACAGCAAATTATTGTAATTGCAACCGGAAAATAGGCGGCAGAATAGAGAAAAAAAAGCTGCGCGAACAACACTTGAGCCTCGAGCAGCAAAAGCACAAAAGTTATGAATTAGAATAAAAAATAAATATACCTGAGTATAGGCATAAATAATTTCTTCACATATAACATAGGATTACAGAGGCGCTTGGATAGTTACGGTTTGATTCGAATTCGTTTAAAATACCTAATTTCTGTTGCCTTATCACCCTGACGTGCATAACTCTATGGTGGATACCGCTGAATGAAACCCTTCGTGGCAACAAAAGGACCTGCAGTCTGAGAAAGCGTAAAACCTACTACTCTCTGGTTAGTCAAAAGGATTCATAGGTGCAACCTTTAAATAAATCGTAAAATTATTTAAAACGAAATGGTTGGAGTACTCGTTTACGCCCACTAGCGTAATAAAAATGTACAAGGTCATCCGAGGGAATGAATCTGCAACCAATCGCAGGAGACTCCAATGCACCTTATCCTTGAATGTGACGCTATAGCACGGGGTAAAGTTGAGACATCTCGGTCAACTGCAGCCGAAGGAAAGGCGCACACGCTCAATCCAACTCAGCGCTATCTTGAGTTTAAAAAGGGAACTGGATCTGGATAAGATACTGTGATGATTAGTGGCCTAAAAGGCCATGAGATCGAAGTACAAACCTCAAAGAAATCGAATCTAATCTAATCTGACAGTATACCGTAAAGTCAATCTTTAGTTTGCAGGCTTAAAACCAATTGGATTCGCCAAGCTTTCTCTTCAAATTTCGTTAATCTAAGAATAACAAAGTGGAGTGGTACTTTCAACCATTTCTCCAACCTAATTTGGTTGCCAACTCATTCAAAAGCTTTCCCTATGTAATCATGCGTAGTTAACCCACTCAACACCTCGGTTTGAGTGGAATTATGAACGCCTGGGAATTTTTGATTGCAATCAGACTGTATTGACCATTGCACTTAAGATCTAGCAAGAGGACTTAAAGGATATGGTGACACAGGTGTGGCGGGGGACACATTATTCTCTGCAAGCTGCGCAGATTTTTTTTATGAGCCTTAGCAGTTTGTCGAGGAAAAGAGAATATACTCGTAGCTCATCCATGCTCAGTACTTCCGACACCCGACCCAAAAATTTTCTTAAATATACAATCTATTTATGGCGAAAACCAAGCATAGGCAGTCAAAATACTCTGTACTATCCTCACCCTCTAAAAAAGATGAGCACAGTGGTCGTCGATGGTGCCTATAGTGACTTTATGTCGGCTCCAAGTTTCTTTTTTCGTAGCTCACCCTCCCCTGTCTGATAACGAATTTTGCTACCACTCTGTCATACCTTTTAAGAAAACACTAGGCTGATTTGCAGGTGTCCACACTGCACCAGCGGTTGCTATGTTATTTATTACTGAAGGCCTTCATGCACCCGACATTTTTGCAGAGGTACGGATGGTTTCTAAGACCTTTAGGTAGAATGTCGCTACAGATCCTGCTTTTTTTTATTCTTCGCCGCCTTTCGTCAATTATCCATTCCATTGCTTTAAATTTTGCCAACAACTTCAACTGGAAAGGCAGTTGTTATTCCGAAAACAGTGAAGCATCTGAAATTACTGTCCAAATACCACCCCGCTTCAGTACAATTTTCATTGTTGGAGTCGTGAGTGTAGAAAGTCTTTACCGAGCTTTTTAAGATGGTGTCTGGGTCTCCCTTTTGCTCCCTTGAAGACATCAGTTGGTCATTAAGTACCTGTACCTTAAGTGCAATACCTTGCTCTAAAGTTACAACCTCTTCAACAGCTCTCTGTGTCCGAAATTTCGATCGTCATGCCAGAATTTATAAAATTGAAGTCGACACATCGTTTTCATTACCTCCTCTTGGATCCGTTAGCCCAGAGGTCGGAAATCCAACAAAACTTCAAGAGCCGATTCTGACGTTGTACTCATGGCTCGCGTAATGGCTAGACACACACTCCTCTGTAGCCCGTGTGACACAGAAATCATGGTTTTGGCCAGCAACTACAACGGATTGACGATTGTTCCGAATAAAGTTATGCTTATCCAGAATACCACAGCCGGTCTCGGGCTCTCGGTTATTGCATCCTTGAACTGCTGAACGCCGTAGGGAGTGACTGTAGTGTGGGAATGCCACCAAAACCACAAAAGTTCCACAAAGAAATCTTTCACAATGGAAGAGAAAAAAGCCGGTTGAATTGTCAGAACTAAATCTTCTAGTCGAATATTTCATTTCTCCATTTTTCAAACAGAAAAAAATGTCTCTGGATTTATAACACCAACCCCGTTAAAGGAGAAATATAGAAAAAATGCAATATATTGTGTACAATAATTTTACTCGCGCGCACTTCACCTACTTTGTAGGTGCACTCGAAAATGAATTCAAGCCACATGCCCTTCTCCCACGTACAAAAAAAACAACCAGAGAATAAGAACAATAGGCGAAATTGGAAGCCTTCCTCCCCGCTCTCACCCATATTTAGGCATGCACACATTCACAACTCACCACAAATACTAAGTAATTGCAAAAAGTAGAAAAAAATAACAACAACAAACCAACTACATCACCAATGATGACTGAAAATTGCTCCGGTTAGGTCGCTTCAAGTGCCAACACCCCCAGTATCGTGCATTGTGCCAGCCGAAGGCAAAACTTCTTGAAAGCAGTATTTCGATTGTTGCCAGCATAGGGGGACGCAGAGGGGGAGAGAGAGAGCAGCAGAGCGATGTATAGTGAGTGAGAAAAAAATGCTCAAATCTGAAGTGTTTAATTTTTCGCATAGGTGCACCTTTGCCCTACCCACTTTGCTTGCTTTTTCATTTTTTCCTTTCAATTGTCGTGTGCAGTTGCGTTGAAGAAGTTGAATCAGCTTTTTTCACCCACCCCTCTCCCACACTTTCTCTTCGTATTTGATAATCGTACCTTTATATTTGCAATCAAGTCACTTTTTCTTCACATGTCAACAATAATTTTTTTTTTCTGGTATTTTGTTTCATGACGACAGAAATTGCCAGGTGCAATATGCTAGAGCAGCTTTGGTTGTGAGTTGGGGTTGCAGCGATGTGGGGTGGGGTGCTGTGAATACCCGCTTTGTTATTAATTCCATATGAATGCAAAACGTCGACTAGTAGGTAGAAAATATTGTATGTTAGGTTATGATGAGGTACTTGCCGATATTTAAAATAATTGTGGAAAAGTCAGTGCAGCACAGGAAGTTACAAAATTATTTTGCGAAATTAAAATTTGTATAGAAAAAGAGCTGCATGTAGTAATTTGCTATACAATTTATGTATGAGTTTGCGAGAGATATTAACAAAGAGTTAGTCAGTACAACTCTTTATGCCAGTTTGATTACAGAAAATGCAGTAACACTCCTTCGAAGAAGCGGATGTCCAGTCGACGATATGAAAAGATCTTTGATGCAAAGTCTCTTTTAAGATCAATCTATCTATCAGTAGAAATTCCCACACTTCTGCTTTCACTCAGGTTTATCTCTAGATTTTCTGCCATTTGAGTCAAAAATGTGCTGGAAAAACACAATTCGAGCGAAGTATTCATACCGACACTTCATTTCCCGAATGCCAGTACCTGCAACTTATCCAGTTTGATGTAATATTAATCGTCAAACCAATCAAAATAAATGAACTCTGAATTTTTCTTAAACTAAGCCTTGACATCCGACAGCAGAATATTCTTCTTAATTGGCGCGAGGATCGCGTACGCGATTTTGGCCGAGCTTAACAAATCGCGCCAGTCGTTTCTCTCTCGTGCTAATTGGTGCCAGTTCGACACACTAAGTGAAGCCAAATCTTTCCAACGCAGAGGAGGCTTTTCTCTTCCTCTGCTACCACCAGCTGATACCGCATCGACGCCTCATCGAATGTTGTCATCGTTCAAGTCTGCAAGGAGATAATTCGTTTTGTCGTCCCCGAGAGCAGAATCGTAAAGCTTAAAATTCAGACAAAAAAAACCTATTTACCCGACAAAGCATTTTGGTCGATGTCAGCCTCAACATTTTTTAACAAAGATTTGTACTAGCATTGGAATCAGTGGAGAGTTTCTGACTACAGTCCAATCGTGATAGTCCGACACATACGGGACCGACTCGTTGTCGGATTATCAAATATTCCGGACTACCGAAGGTTCCATTTAATGACACGAAAAGACAGAAAAAAATCACATCAACACCGTCAGAAATCGCGAGAGAACTGGCGTCGTTCAAATTTAATGACAAATACGTTGTGACCGGGAAATAAAACACAATCCCCCTCTGCTGCTCTGCTACGACTGATCAAAATAAAATAATGCCAATTGCATCCATAAACGTTATGAGGTTGTCGGATTACCGAACGTGTCGGATTAAGAAACGTCGGACTGTCACGATTGTACTGTACTCCTACTTTAGCACTTAATGCAATGCTAAATGTGGTCCCTAGTCACGCAGGCAAAGCTGCGGCTGCAAGTGCCGCAATCAGACTGAAAGGCTCGGGCTACAGGCTTTACCACACTTACGAACATTTAAGTATCCTTAGAAACTCTGAGTTTATCCACGTGGTTAGTGATCAATGTATATCCTCGCTGGATCCAAGTGGGACATTTTCCGACCATTTCCCCTTAAGGCAAGAGTGGGCGGCGTGTAGCATTTCGTGGCAGAGTTCTAGGAAATCTTTTCACGGATGGCTAGAACTTGAACGGAAAGCTGGGTGGAGTAGTACTTTGCAAGGAGCGCCCCATCAAGTTCAAATTCCGGCTGTCGGGCGAATGAAGTGCTTAACAGGCGGAAGTGCAGGCGCAATCAAAGAAGCAGAAAGTTAAACGTTTACTTCGAAAGTCAAGCGGTAATTAGAGCCTTGAGATTATTGTTGGTGCGCTCAAACGTGGTCAGGGAATGCCGAACTTCTCTTTCGACTGCATCCAAATACTTCGATATTAGACTCATTTGCGCGAAATTTCTGAACGGATGAACCAGCTAGACAGGTGTTTTCCGCGCGAAATGAAAGGTTGAGGGTCCCTTCACGAGCACTTATGTCAACTTCACGAGCGGTGTTTTTGTGCACGAACGTCCTTCTGACCACGGGTAGATCGCGCGCGGTCGAGGCATTTTCTAAGGTTAGCAAAGCCCAGCTCTCGAATTTTGTGGGGTGAGCATTTTCCGAGAAGTATTCACTTGATGAGAAGTATTGCTTCTAGTCCTTTCTGCAGCAGTTGTCTTTAGGATGAGATGCAATCATCACAGCACTTTCTTCTCAGATGTCTAGCTTCACCTTGCAGACATCTTGGCTCTCATTTTTTTGTTTAGATACTCGTATTACGCGTAGAATGAATCTCATCAGTAATATAAAGACGTTAAAACAACCGTAAGTAGTCATCGTTCGGCCTTCTTCTCCACAACCCCAAATATAACTTCCTCTATTCTATCCTTTCTTTCCTGTCTTTCTCCCTTTTATTATTGAATGGGGGAATTCTTGAATTGAATTTACTAATCGTACTATCAGATCCTTGAACCAGAGAGGCTTAGGCTTTTTCCTATCTTAAAGCTCTTAAATATTTTTACTAGCTCACCTTAACTCACAGTTAATTCCACAAATCTTGAGTAAAACCACGAAGCCACGAAGTACTTAATGCAGACATTTTTTATAAGCCGTCCGCATTTGGATTTTAGAATTCAGAATTTAGAATTCTGTTCACGCAAATAAAATATTTTCATTATATGAATATTTAATTCTAGTCAAATCTGAGAAAGCAAAGCTATGCAAAATTTTAATGATGCCCGCGCTGATAAATGGATGGCTAAGGAGTTAAACTAAGGGAGCGCGAAAGAGGCTTTATACATCACTGAATGAGCAAAAATATTTGATTTTTGCTACGCAATTAAGGCAAAAATTTCACCAATGCCAAATAAATCACAGCACACGAAAGCTGAAGGCATAAAACAAATATACAAACAACCAATCTTCAGTGAGGTTATTTCTTCAGCCGAGTATTTCCAAAGATTTACAACAAATTAATTTAATTAAAAGTGTGGTTTGGCGTTAAAACACCTTCAGGCCACAATACACAAAACACAAACACCTCTGGCGGCTACAAAACAGACTCGACTCAGCGTTAAGACGCCGCGTCAACTGTCAAATGGCATTGTGGCGAATAACGGTAACTGTTTGGCCTGCAAGGTATTGTACGATAATAAGTAAATGCAATATTCGCAGTCGAAAATGAAATGGAATGACAACGAAAATGTCAACGCGGCACATTTGCACATCGCCCCGAGCTCCAGTGCCAATGAAAGAAGTCTGGGCTATCAAGCGCTTCCTGCCTTCTGCCCTCACACTCACCCACTCACCTTTTCGTATTAACATGCGGCGGTAATAAAATTCTTAATGTGCCATTAAATCCTTTCTTTTTACCCCAATCCCCCACCAAACCCCAAGCAAAATTACCAAAAAAGTTTATGCTGCCACCACCGCCATTGCCAAAAATTCTATAGTAATGCGTTGATGGAATTGGTCCAAGAAAAGAAATGTTTCCGTGCATAGCATTGCTTTTGCCACTCGAACGGGCGGCGGGGCAAACTACTCAAGACGCGTCGGTGTTGTTGAAAAGTTGCCGTGTAAATAAATTGCGCAGATTTGTCGCCATCTTTGTTGCTGTTCGGCGCCAGATAAAAGCGTGGCGAAGGTGTTAAAATCGTTGACAAATGTATGAATATAACGGTGTGGCTGGTAGGTTGGTGGATTTTCAGTGACGTGAGTAGTTCATTGTTGGCTTGGGTAACGTTTATGTCAGTTTCGGTTGGTTTTATTGTCAGTCAGTTTGGTTCAAGCGATTCAATGCATTTAGATGACAGAATTATGGAATTTGACTACAGCCGAAAAGTCGCCGGAAGGAAGTTGGTTATTGTATTCGAAAGTATTTGGCAAATTGCACATTTGCCGAAATTATAATGAGCGTTAATTTTTGACATTCTCTGATATTTGTGACATTTCGCCGGAAATGGCAAAAATTTTAGATATTCCAACAAACAAAATACGAAAACGAAAATATTTGAAGACTGCATATTTAGAGTCTATTCAAGAGAAACGTGCGATCTTGCACGCAGATATGCACATATATATACAGGTTGGTCCATCTAGCATTTCGAATTGAATTTAATGCGGCTATAAGTAAAAAATGTATTAGGGGCAAATCACGTCAAGTGTACTCGCCTAAAAATTGTATCGCCTCAAGTTTGATTAAATTTTGTGAAGATGCGTTAGTAGTGTAAATTGTGCTAATAAATTAAAAATATGCAACTGTACGTTGATTGATTGCAACGCGCTGTAGCGAATAGTGCGTTTAAAATCAAAATTCTGTCATGAAATGTTATCTCCATGAAGAGTTAGGTGTCCGTTTATAAAATATGAGTATTGAAAATTTGAGAAAAATTTAAAAACAATGTGAAAAAATTAAAAAAGATATTGAAAAAATATAAAATAAAAATTTAAAAAAACTTAATAATTTTTTTTCTTAAATTACAAAAAAATTAAAAATTACAAAAAAACAAATGTGAAAAAAAATTTAACAAAAAAATACATTTTTAACAAAATTTTGTCCTAAATTCACAATTCTTAATTAAAAAAAATTAATTTTTTAATATATTTGAAAATTATTTTAATTTTGTAAATTTTTTTCAAAGAATTTTTATGTTTAATTTTTTACTTCAAACAAAATTTTAAAAATTAAATAAAAAAATGTTATTTAAAAAATTCAGAAAAATTTTAAAATTTCTTAAATTACAAAAAATTTAAACAAGTAAAAAAAAAAGATTAAAAAAAAAATTAAAAAACAAAAATAAAAAAAAATTATTAAAAAGAAATTAACAAGAAAAATTAAAAAAAAACTATTTCTTACCAAAATAAAATGTGCCCAATGTTTTTACATTTTTTTCCAATTTTATGCTGCAAAATACCGAAAAAAATCTTTGAAAAGCATATATTTTTTGGTGCTTATTTTTAGACGAAATTTTTTTGGAACACAATTAAAAAGAAAAGTAAACCAGAAATACAAATTTGTTTATCTCAGCATCCACATTTTTTTTTTACTTCAAACAAAATTGTAAGAATTAAATAAAAAAAATGCATAAAAACTTTAAATTTTTTTTAAACAGTTTCTAATTAAAAAAAAATTTAACAAATAAAAAATTTAAAAATGTAAAAAAAAAATTAAAAAATGTAAAAAAAATTAAAAAATGTAAAAAAAAATTTAAAATGTAAAAAAAAATTAAAAAACAAAACAAAAATTATTTAAAAGAATTTAATAAGAAGAAATACAAAAAAAAAACCAAAAACGGTTCTCAATTTTTTACATTTTTTTTTCCAATTTTATACCGTAAAATACCCAAGAAATTATATAAAAAGCATTTTTTTTTTGATGATTCTTAGACGAAACTGTTTTAGAACACAATTAAAAAAAGTAAAACAAATATAAAACTTGTATATCTCAGCATTCACTTAATATTTCCTACGCTTACATAATTTATGTAAATTTCATTAAAACCGAAAGTTAATGCTTGTATTTTTTTTATTGAAAAGAGTAAAAGTTAGTAAAATTAAATTTTGGTATAATTAAAAATGTCAAATGTTCAAGAAAAATTAAACAATTTTTAAATATTTTTTTTAATTAACATAAAGCTAAAAACAAAACTTCGAAAAACCAAACACAACAAATAAAAACAAAAATTGGAAACAACTAAAAAAAATATTCAAACGATTAAAACAAAAAATTAAAAAAAAAAAAACAACTGCGAAACGAATGTTCCCAATTCTTTTACATTTTCCAATTTTTTATAGTAAAATACAGAAAAATTCTATAAAAATTTATTTTTTTCTCTTCCCTGACATTGAATTCAAAACACATTACCTGCATAAAGAGATCAAACCTTTTCAAAACATTAAAACAAAAAAAAAAAAATTAAAAAAAATGTTCCCCATTTTTTTATATTGTATTTTTCAATTTTTATATTAAAACACCGAAAAATTCTATAAAAAGCATTTATTTTTTCTATCTTGTTTGACATACAATTCAAAACCACATTACTTGCTCAAAAAGATCAAAATTTTTCAAAAGTTTAAAACAAAAACATTCCCAAAAAAATTTTTCGTTTTTTTTTTTGCATTTCTTCCAAACTTTCATCATGAAATGCCGAAAAAATCTTATAAATTTTTTTCTCCTCGACTGAAAATTATTTGACATGGAATTTAAAAAAAAACAAGACTTGCACAAAAAAATCAAAATTTTTAACACCTGTGAATATCTCTACATCCACTTAATAGTTCCTCCCTCCTTCTGCACAATTCATGCAAATTCCAACAAAATCGAAACGACGAGTTTTTGGGGGGGACACAAACTTTTTCACCTATGCATTTTTTTTATCGAAAAGAGTAAACCTTATTTATTTAATAATTAAACATAAAATGAAATTTTATTCAACCAACTTTCGCGGCTGGCCTTGCAGCATCTCATTTAGTCAACGCAAATTTTCAGTAAATTTTTGCCAGTTTCGACACTTCTCTCACCAATGGCAACTTTTTTTTCATGTTTCTACTCTTGGATCATCTCTGGTTGGTTGATGTAACATTTCTGTATTTTTAAAGATGTTCCATAAAGAATATTTCAATGGAATCAAATAGCAGCTTCTAGGCAGTTAATTCAGGCTGTTTATTCGTTTTTCGCAGATTTTCAAATATTTTAAAATAATATTTCTCAACTTTTTTTAGCGAAGAGCGACTAATTTTATGAATGTTTAACTACTAACAAAATTCTCGACACATCATTGATTTTATTTTAGCTATCAAAGTAAAAAAAAAAATGTATAGCTAAAATTACAAACGCTGCATGGAACACCCTGTAGGCGACTTTTTATTTATATAAATATAATTTAATAAACATTTCGTAATACATTTATTATACTAAGCTAGTGTCCAGAGGCCAATATTACCGATTTTAGCCTGACATCTTCCGGAGTATATTTCAATTTATTCGCCTATATTTTATTAAGGCCCCCCATTTCAAGGACCCAAAGACTTTTTGCTGAGTCTTTTCCTATTTTTTCTTCCTTAGCTTCATCAAAAGTCACACATTTTCGCTCCAATTAACAACCGGGCTATGTGATGGCCAGTCCCACGCTTTACAGTTACTGCACCGATGTCTTACGTTGTTGGCTTTCGGCAATATTCAGTTAAAGAGTTGTTCAGCATTATTCAGAATTTCTTCTCATACAATTTTAGTATGAAGAAGCATGAAAATCAGTGTTTTAGCTGAAGGATATCAAACTGACACAACCTTCTTTGAAAAACTGGACCTTTTCTTCGCTTTGTTTGGGGTAATGCTTGCCCTAAAAGTGGAGTTATCTTTACGTACTCGTAATGATATGTATAAATTTGGTCCAATAGCGGTCGATATTCTTCTTGTTATGTCCACATTAATTGTTTTTCTATCTGTCCTACTATTAGTGAGAGTTTGTAAGTCAAGCTCTGGTTTTCAACATTCGATTTGACCAACCACTTTCGGATGGTGTTTATAAGCATCTGAATTCTTTTTGGGCCAATTTCAGCTTAACTGCCCTTAACACCTTGGTTAGATTGCCTTGAAAAAGTCGTAATATTTATTTATAAAGCCTATGGTGACCCCTTACCGGGCTTATTGTCCACCTTTTTTAACTTCTAGTATCGTAACGAAACTCTTCGATATTTAGATATATTTTGCTGCCTATTTACAAAGCATTTTAGAACACTTAGGATAGCTAACCATAAACGACCACTTCGATTTGCTCTTCCAACGCGTAACCTATTAAGTCTATTAAGTGAAGCAAAAAGTGCTAAGCGGTTTTTTACATTTTAAGGCATCATTTTACACAATTGAGCAACTGAGCAAATTTTTCGCCAACTCTATTGCCCATAATTCAGGAACGGGCTAATTTGAACGCGAAACACCTTTCAGATTAAAGGCGACATAGAAAATATGCGGGCGTTACAAATGTAATTTTTATTTACACAAAATTTTAAGCCTCAAAAAACACCACTGCCTGTCATCTTTTCTGCTCCAGACTGGCGCTCTAACTGGCTAAACAAGTTTGAATAGCAAAAAGTGCGTGCAACAAAGGAAAAAAAACCAGAAGTCTCACAAAAAACATTGAAAAAATGTCCCAGCAAAAGATTAATGAAATAAAATTATGTGTTTCCGCTTTAAATGAGAAGGTGGTGTCTATTTATTTGCCTGCTTTCTAGTGGACGCAAAGCAAGCGCAGATGCAAAAAAGCAAAGGGTTAAATACGCTGGTGTGAGGAAAAGTAAAAAAGTAGAAAGCGGCAAATAATTTGAAGAAAATGCATTAAAAATGTAGTAACACGTACCAATTTTGCTAATTTTAAATTTTTTATTTATTTTTACTTGTTTTTTTTTTTTTTGTTTATTTTTTTATTTTTTTTTTATTTTTTTTTTATTTTTTTTTTTATTTTTTTTTTGTTTTGTGAAATGGGTGTCACTTTAATTAGATTTCTTTAAATTTGATAATGATCTAATGACGTTTGGAAAACCGTCAAAGTTTATGTTGCGCACGTGAAATTTGATCCTCTCTTTTCTGTGACTTACAAGGAAGGAAGACTATTTTTTAAAACTTCCTGAAAGGGACATAATTAAAAACACTAGGAAAAACTAAGCGCTGCAAAAAAAGTGTACTCTACTATGCTTTCCAAGCCACAAAAACATCGGTAAAGAGCACAGGTAAAGAATAGGCGCATGAGTTTGCTAGGCTAGAATCCTCCTTAAGTTCAGCCAAAGTGGAACCAGTTGGAGGCACCTTCAGCCGGATTGAGTCGGAACTAGATTTAGGTATTTTCTTCTCTTCTTAGACACAATGAAGTGCATATCGGAGATATAATTCTGGCAAACTGAACTATCAAAATAAAAGCTAGACGCTAATTAAGTCTCTCCCGTCAATTTTCCATCGAATTTGAGTCTGCTGAGTTCCCAGAACACGGCAGTTTCTTCTTCAAAGAGCTAAATTGAACCGTTTAACGCTTTCTCTCATTTAACGGCAAATTGCACTGTTGGCAATGAAAATGTAATCGGCTGATGATTTAACTAGCTGTTTGACTTTGCTTAACATCGGAATATATTGGGCCAAGCTAAAGGCGACTGTTGCACGCCTGGAAGAGCATAGGCAGTGGTAAACCCTTTTCTCTTTCTCCTCCGTATGTAATTTGCGGCATCTGTCACGGCTTCAAGCCGGAATTCGCCGCTGAGAATAAAGTTTTATATTATATAAAAATATATTTAAACAATCTTATATTAGGTACACAATAAGCGCCGTTATCGCATCATACCTGCTAGTTGCGACTTTCATGCCGCAGCCATGAGTCTACAAAGAATGGTATTTTTTCTTATAGGAAATCATGATTTCTGACGAGATAAATGCACAGGCTTTGCGTCCTCATTTCGTAAATATATGCATCCTTTTTGGGCGTTTGGCCAAGATCCTCTTCCTATTTGTGGCGTGCACCTTGATTGTGTTGTTGTTGTTCCACAAATGGAGGGACCTACCGTTTTCAGTCGACTCCGAACAGCAGATGGTTGCTTTTTCTGAGGAGCTTTTTCATGACAGTAATACACTCGGAGGTTTGCTATTGCCTGCCGAGGCGCGACCGCTATTAGAAAAAACTGTTTCTATAATTTGGTGTTTCATGCTCAGAGTTTCGAATCTGCGTATTTCCAAATGGTAGTCATGCACCAATCCATTCGGCTATGATGGCCGTCCATATACATAGAATATAAATGGAAAATTATTGACTTCGTGATACGCATTTGGAGGTCATGTGCCAAGAAACTCAAAGCGAAACTTTAAAGCGACTCGAGTCGTCATACCTCCAACCCTTTTTTTCATACTCAAACTTTATAAAAATAAAGTCGTCATCTTCCAAATATTTGCGAACTGTTTCGCTATTTTATAATCCAATGGCAACATAAAAATAATAAACTTAATAATCACCGCCCACCACCCACAGCATTCCAACCGCGCTCCCACCGCATCACTTTCACTAACGTCACAGTCTTCTTGCCGCTTTCATTGTCGCCGTTTACCCATTTCTATGCTAATCGAAGTAATTTGACAGTTCAACGTAATGCCGAAAATAAAATGAAAGCAGCGATGCCAATGACTGTCAGCCGATTAACTATTACTACCAACGGATGTGAGCGCTCAGTTACCAGTTTTATGGATCAGCCGCATATCAGGGTTGCTTAGTTAGCAATCATTGGTAATCAAAAAGTGTAGCATTAAGGCGGCCATGCCATACAGGTGTGTGATGTGGTGGTGAAAGCATCACCAAGTGGGTGTATGAAGGCAGAGGAGAACTCTTGCATATAATCAAAAAGTGCTTATAAATGAAATGTGATAATACTTATGACTTTCGACTGCTATGTGCATATTTTTGAATATTTTAATATACATAGTACATTTCGCCAGGATGATAATGAAAACAAATACAAAATGAAAGTAGGAAGATTCCATGTAACAATGTTGATGGGTTTCGTTAACGGATTTTCGCTGCCACATTTGGCTTCTAGCTCGTTGTATTGGTGTCTAGCAGCCGCCTTTTGCTTCATATTAGTTAAGTTCATCAAGTTAAAAAAAAACGTTATTGAGCTACTAAAATAAAATAAGGAAGGCGATAGGTTTTTCTGCTAAGTCAACTAGCTGTTAGATATAGTTTTTTATAATTATGTAAAGAAATAAGTAAAATGCAATAAAAATGTAGATGTCGCTATAAAAAGGTTAGTTTAATATAGCAAAAGTAATTTTAAGAAACTCTCCAAATTTGGAGACTTTCGAAAATATGCATCAAGCATACAAAAATGTACTGAAATGATGTCCAACATCAGTGTTTTCGGAAAAGTTAAAATTAACCAATTTCAAAAAAATAAACTCAATAAACTAAAATAATATAAAGAACTTCTGGTAAAACGTTAATTTTACTTAATGAAAGGAATTTTGAGAAACTCTCCACATTTGGAGACATTTTGAAATGTGTCACAAGTGGTTTCTTTTAGTCAAGGTACTCCTTGAAATGTGTCCCAACAGTTTTCAATACTTGAAATAAAAATAAATTATCGCTCTTCTCTGCACTAAATATTCTAAAATGTATTTAAACGATTTTTAGCAGCCGTTTAAAAAAAAAAAAAACTCAAAATTAACAAAAGTTCAAATAAATAAGCTTAATAAGCCAAAGTAAAATAAAGAACTCATTGTAAAAAGTTAATTTTTCTCAGTGAAACGAATTTTAAGAAACTCAACTCATTTGGAGACTTTCCGAAATATGCACACAGCATACACTAAATGTGTTTCAAGGTTCCTCGATCCGGTGGTAGCAAAATAGTTTTAAGGTCTCTACAATTTTGGAGAGTTTCCAATGCATCTAATCACGATTAGTTACTTTGTTCAAATACCACAAACAAGCTATCATATTTCTTAAAAATTCACAAAAATGCGATTACAAACAGTTATTTTAAATTTCAACTTCCGCGGAAACACTCGTAAAAAATGTATTAGTCATTGGCAAAAAAAAACATGAAACAAAAAAATCTACATTAAAGAACTACATACATATATGTATATGTATGAACATATGCATGCATATCGACTTACTATTGTAACATAATTTGCGAATTTTCCACATTTTGGGGATTTTTTTAAATGAGTTCAAACAGTTTTTTATTACTTAAAATATTCCAAAATTATACCTTCTGCCACTTATGTAATTTAAAAAACTCTCCAATGTTTGGAGACTTTTTGAAATGTGTTCCAAGTGTTTTATTTTAGTCAAAATACTCCTAAATTATATACGTCTTCTCCTCGAAATGTGCCCCAAGATTTTTCTATTACTTCAAATAAAACTAAACTATCGCTCTTCTCAGTAAATTAACTTGAAGAGCTCACCACTTTTTGGAAAGTTCGTAAGAGTCTGCTATTAGTCAAGTTAGCATGATTCCTCTCACACTAAACGTGATTTGAAAATCTCTCCACTTTTTGGAGTGTTTTTGAAATTTTACCCGAGAGTTAAAAGACTTCTAAATTACCTTTCCCCTCCCCTCAGCAAAATAATTTTAAAAACTCTCCAAGCGCAAGCGTTTTTTTTTACTTAAGCGACTCCTTAACTATCGCTGATTATGTTAAAAAGTATTTCAAAAGGCCATTATTTCAAAGTTTTTAAAACCAAATTCTTAGTATATAAATTTTAGTGTACTACTACACACTTAAGTCTTCCAACCAATCTAACCAAACATTTTTCCTATTGTTATCGGCCAACTGCTAACCCAGCCAATCTCCTAAATAGCTCACTCCCGTATACACTGCGTTGTGTGCGCCAACCTATAACAGCAGTTTTTCAGTTATTACCAAAAATTTGAATATTTTGAAAATAATAAACTGCGGGTGAGTTACTAAGTGGCTTCGGCGCGTTACCTGCCGTCAAATGAGCGCAGCAACCATCAGCACAGCCTCATTATTATGCGTCCAATATTCTTCAGCTGCGCTCCACACGGCGTACTATCATTTCCTGCGCTATCTGTTCGAGCTGCTTCTTTCGAACACCAACGACGTTAGTGGCCTGAGGACGACGACGTCGCCTTTTATCACTCAACGCGTTGTCGATTGCCATTTTGGCTTCGCTGATTTTCGTTGATGCCACCACCGACCCTGACTTCATAATATTTTAACCGTTCCCGCTTTTTTTTTTTTTTTGTATGTTTGTGTTTTTATGTTAATTCATATTTTGTCATAAACTTGCAGAATGCCACAGTGCGTAACATTCTGCCACCCTCTAACCACTCTGTAAGCATCGTATGTATGTTGTATTTATGTACTTATATATAAGTAGATCTTAACCCTTTCGCATTTATATTGGCGCTGTTGTTGGAAATTTTAATCCCTTTAATGAAATTAGTTCCTCTCAATACCATTTAATATTTCTGGTTTACGCTGTCTTTATGCGTAACTGTACATAAATATATACAATATATATGCATCTACAGGCACACATACTTACACACAAGCACATCTGTAAATATTCATATTTGCGCTGCTGCTTTTCTTGTTGCTCCTGCCACAGGTACGTGTTGTTGTTTACTTGAATTATCATAATTTCTGTTTGCCACCCTAAATCAACAGTACCACAACAGTTCCATCCTGTTGTATTTTCCCATAAGCTTTACGGCGTTTATTGTTTTGCCTGCTTCTTTTTTTCTGTGTTTTATTAGTGGTTTATCGAAATTAATGTGACGTTTTTTACAACCTTTTCTTGCTTACCTTCTTCGTTTTTCCAGCACTCCCATTCTGCAGAACTCTTTCGTGGCTCATGAATGTCGCTTTATGTATATCGCTGATACGCTTGGCAAGTGGCACTGTTTTTGCAGATAATTATTAATTAAAATTAATGCAAATGAAATGAATTAAAATGATAAGCGAAAATTCGTGTTTAAGGGCAAAATGGCGTGAGTGCTCGTATGAATTCGAAAATGTGTTGACAAAATTGCAGCGCTCATTTATTGTTTTATAAAAACACGAAATTTGCTTCAAATACTTTTTTGGTCATTTTTTCGCTGTTACATTTCCTCCCGCGATTAAAACACTGAGCTCGTGGTTATACCGTATACGGTATGTACCGTCTTTTAATCGTATAGGGCCGAATATTCTTCTAAGAATTTTTCTTTCAAATCGCATCAGTAAATTCACGGCATTAACGTTAAGGACCCGTGCTTCACAGCCGTAGGTGACAACCGGTCTGATTATAGTTTTGTACATCTGGAGTTTTTGTTCCTTTGATATCAATGAAGACTTCATAAGTTTGATATGGCCAAAGTATGCTCTGTTGCTGCCTGACCCAGACCGTAGTATAGATAAGGACATATCCTTATTTATGCTGAGTACTACGCCTAAGTATTTAAACTCTTGCATGAACTCAAAAACATAACTTCCGAGTCTGATGTGACTATCTTGAAAGGATCGTGTCATGTACTTCGTCTTTTCTTCATTTATATTGAGGCCCACTGGGCCCGACTCTGTATATAGCCAGCGGCAAAAAAGAGTGTGCATGACATCTTGATAAGTTTTGACTGTTTATTTATTTGTTTTGTAATTTCAATTGTTTTTTTATAAAACTATAGTTTATTCCGATAACAATGTCAGCCTTAAAATCTAACGTAGAATCTCTCTTGCCAACAAGTGCTACTTTGGACTAAGTAGGCAATTGAGTAGTAAAGTCCTCTCTCGACGAACAAAACTAAGACTCTTATCATGCCCGTCCTAACGTATGGCGTAGAAGCGTGAACGATGACAACATCCGATGAAACGACGCTTGGAGTGTTTGAGAGAAAGAGTCTGCACAAGATTTTTAGACCTTTGCTCGTTGGCAACGGATACAATCGTCCGCATGGATACATGTCGTCCGCATGGATACAAACGCTCCGGCTCTGAAAGTATCCGATGCGGTACCAGCTGGTGGTAGTAGAGGAAGAGGAAGGCCTCCTCTGCGTTGGAAAGATCAGGTGGAGAAGGACTTGGCTTCATTTGGTGTGTCCAACTGGCGCGGGTTAGCACGACAAAGAAACGACTGGCGCGCTTTGTTAAACTCGGCCAAAATCGCGTAAGCGGTTATCGCGCCAATTAAGAAGAAGAAGATAGTTCATTCTAATACAACAAGAACCATATAAAGCAACCTCGAACTCGTTTCAAACTCAGTATAAAACTTGTAAAAATTCGCCATATTTTCATCGAATATTCCAAAAATTTTATTCACAATTTTTAGAAAAATTTTGTGGATGTAGTTTTATAGATCATTAAATTTTGCTGTAATAAACTGCAACTTTCAAATGGTTTAAAAGTCGCGTTGATTTTTGACAATTCTTTCTGCTGGCGGTGTTGGGTGTTTTCTTCCATATAAAAAATGTGGAGTGAGCGGTAAATGGAAAAAATGTGACCGTGACCGAAAAAAAAATCATAAAAATCGGTGTGATTTTTAACCTACTTGAAACTTGCACTTTACTATACTAAAATTTAATGAGCTATAAAATTGCATACTTGAAATTTTTCAGAAATTCTGAATAGAAAGTTCGAAAATTTGATGAAAAATTGTCAAATTCTCGCAAATGTTGTACGAAACTTGAAACTTTACATTAACTGGTTTTTGTTGTAGTATGAACTGTATTTTTATAAAAAATTTACAATTACAAAATAAATAAATAAATGGTCAAAACTTATCAATATGTGGAGCAAACTTTCTTTTGACGTAGACTGTATTTATATATGTAAAAGGGTATTGAAATCCATTGCAGTTTTTTTTTGGCCCGTAGCTGTGACTGCTAGAGCTAACTTTTTTCTAATTGCAAAGTAATAATTGTATTGTTGTTTTTCAATTAATAAAAAAAAATTATAAAATTGCAGCTTTCCTTTACTTTGAGAGAGAACCTGACGTACTCCTAATTCAACACTAGTCGAGTTACCTAATTTTCGAGCGCCGTCCTCTTTAAACTAGCGAGCTTCATGTGTTTCTCTTCATTGTTCCCATCTTCCTTAGCCTCGATTTATACACAGCGACGCCTGGAAAATAGGCACTGGAAATTCTCTTTTGATGTCTTATTCGCGGTCAAGCGAAATTGTGTTGGGCAACAGCGTATCGCCAGTACGGAAAACAAAAGCCACTCTCTCTTCCACGTCCGTCATACTCCCACAAACAAAATGTTTCCCATCCAAATGTTTCCCTGTATAAATCGGGACTTACACAAGATGTAATGTAGCATTTTGCCCTTCATTTCTGCCAATTTTTAGCGACTTTCAGAAAAAATCCTCATTCAAGTTCATAGTCATACGGACCTATCGCAGCAACCTTTGCCATACGATTTTCGTAGATTCAACGAAAAAGTCATCACTAAGTTCGAATGACTATGTGTATGTCGCAAATTGGAAGCTCGTCGATTGACACCACTAAATTCATGCGTAACGCCATTTTTCAAAGACCAAAAAAAATGCATATTATTTCCTTTCGCATTTTCAAAAGGTTCAGCTGTTTCGAAATATGTCCCATTTGAGTCTTTTATGCCGTATTTGATTGGTTATTGAAGTGTTTTACTAGTCAACTTGAGTCCAACCTTGACCTGAAAAGTAACTGCGACAATCACGAAACGACTACAAACATTTATCAACCGCTGTCTTGGGAGCATCATGCAAATCTTCTGGCCGCGAACAATAGCCAATGCTGATTTGTTGTGGAAAGCCTCACAGGTGAATGTAGCTACCGAAATATGACAAAGGATCGACCATACGCTGAGAAAGAGCGACGACAACATTGCTCTGCGCTAGGATCCTTTTCAGCAAGCCGGTAGAGGAATTGGCAGAGCGCATACCTTCTGGACGAAATCTTTGAGTTAGCATTAGTTGGATGGCTCGTAATGCTGCGTATATTTACTATACGTGGAGCAATATTCATTTGTATCCTTCGGTAGCAAACTGTTTTTCTTAGATACTAATGTTTCGGATTACCGTCTTTCTTCGTATATATTGAGCATCGCGATGCTATATTGAGTATCTGTTCAATAAAAATTCCATCACACTACCCGCGCGATACCCTTATTAAACTTTCTCTTTACGAAAACTCAAAATTTATCACTTTAGTATGTGGGGAAATTCACTGATTGCCATTCACTTGAGAGTGGCCAGGACGATTCTTCTATATATAGTCCAAGCAGCTCACAACTTTCGGGCTTAGCTCAAGTATCCTATGGATAGCTTCCGAACACCCGAACTAATATGAGAAGGCGAGCGACCCAGGATAGCTGGTTGTGCGCTGGGTTTGAGACCCACCATGTCAAAATCCCTACCATTAAAAGCAGGAAACAAAGTCTCGGATAAGAACTTACTATACTGATGACAACCCCTGCAAACCCTGGTATGGCGACCTATGTTTCCATCGTCCGAGTTAAACGTGAATAACAATATTATTTTGGGCGTCTTATGAAGAGAAATTTACTATATTCGTGGAAAGATAATTCTTTTATTTCGTACTGCTCAAATCCACCATTAAGAAAGTTCCCAGTCAATGGATGATGGATCGAGCATCGTAATCAGTTGATATGTCATCGTCTGACTATTTTCCTTTACCAGACCCAATTTGCTCACTTATAGTAAGGCAATTTAAGTTAAGCTAAATTAAGTAAGCTAAATATGTTGATGGTCAGCCACAGTCAGTTCACAAATAGAGAGAGACAAAATTAATGAATTATTTATTGTTTTCTCTTTTCCATCAAAATACTTTTCCCATACTGTGAGAGTGTACCAAAAGATGGTAAGGTACAAAACTTATGTAGCTCTACCCAAAATTTAAGCTCTTCCAACTAATTTTCAGTATCCTATATTTGTGTCTCCTTTTTTTAGGAAAAAGTGCAACGCTCTAGGGTTATTGGGTTAGAAATCTCATTGAAGAGACTTGCTTTGCGAAAATTGCAATGTTGAGAATGCATGTTTTATATGCCAGTTCAAACTCGTAAACATTCATATGCCAGTATTATATTCGAAGGTGGGGCATGGCGTCTCCGGTTTCAGGAAACTATAAGCTTAAGATGAGTAGAGGATTAGCCTTCTGCATCTGAGCCTGGGTCCGGAGCTGCCGGCTTCAACGAAGCTGACGAGGTGTAGAAATTTATTCCTTGTTAATGCAAAGGTTATACCATCTTGACCCGGTCGCCAGACCCTCTTTAGCAAAAACTGGGGTATCAAGTCCAGAACAATGGGTGAAGGTTGTCGTTTTGAGAGGAGAGGCTATGTTATTCGCATGACTTTCCCATAAACCTTCCGGTATTAAAGTAGCGAAAATTTTTTAACGGGTTTTCATTGCTTATACTTTTGTATTAGAAATATTTTCAGAGTAAAAAATGTTTTAGTTCCAATTTGTCTGCATTTCATTACTTCCATCTATTAGATAATCTCACGTTCAAGCGCCTAAATGTATGCTCCTCTATATCTAATACATATTCTTTTTAACTCAATGTCGCCTTTCCACCAGATTATTCGACTTTTACACATAAATTATGCTCGCGCAATTTGTCTCACAACTAAGTATAAATAAGAACTATAATAAAATGCACATTTCACAATTATTGCAGAAAATTTATGAATCCGTTGAGAAAGCGCTTATACACATACATACACATAAATATTCTGAGCAGCCAAAAATTCAACTACTCAACTCCGCCAGCAACCGATTGCTGAAATTGCAATATTTGTTGTTATTTCTGTAGCTGTGGTACTTCTGCAAATGTGCACTTATGCGCGCAATTAAATCCAACGGCGTTGCAACAACAACCAACGATGAAGAACGTTCAAAACAAAAACAAACCAAAAAAATCTCTAACGGCGCGCAGGTGAAATTTTGCCAGCTATAAATTTTTTTCAAAATGGAACAAAAAGTAAAAAAAAATCCTCTAAATATGAGTAAACAAATAGGAACTTTGTGTTGAATGTTGTGTGTCGAGCGGATGCGACAAGTACAACAATAAGAACAAAAGCTACATATGTATATAAATTTTCTATAAAAGCGGCAGCATCAGCGGATGAAGTCATGAGACTGGTTGGCTGGCAGGTGAACGATTCAAGCGACAAATTTTCTGAAAAGTTGGTTTTTCGCAACGCTGGCGGCAGGCAGTCGAAATCGCAAATCCACAAGTGCGGAAGTGAGCATGAACTTTTCAAAAAAGATTTGTAGCATCGAAAAATATCGCATAGATGCAAGGAAATAAATAAAGGTGTCGGAGGATAGCAGTTGGGCTACAAGAGGGACATTCACTACTGGAAAGAATATACATGCAATGCACGGAAGAGTTTCGTAGGCGAAACCAATAGTAGCAACTCTGGCAGTCATTTTCTGCTTAATTATGTGTGCAATAACTAATAAGCGTTAGAAGTTTTTGTGACAGCGTTGCGGAATGCGCTGGCACTACCTGACTAGAGTTTTATCTGTTAGTGTTAAAAAGTTATTTGCTATTAGGTGAAATATTATAAAAAGCTGCAAACTTTTTTCGCTAGATATCTTTAAAGATCCATATCCCACGATTTATATACATATGGAATCGGCAAAAAATGTTGTGAGACTTTGTTTGTGCTTGGTAAAAGGTTTATGGGAGACAGAGTTCCAAAAAAGGTTAAACAAAATGGAGCAAAAATGAAAAGAAGCAGCTGGCAGCCAACAAAATACGTGTCATGTATGAGCCCAATAGAGGATCCAATGTAACAGCAGAGCGGCGGCTCCAATGATTCCGTTCCAGTAATATGAAAGATAAGTCTCGCTCTGTTAAGCCAATCGTCGGAAATGTTGATAAAATCATGGAAACCGTCGAGTCGGACTGTCGTGTAAGCACTTATTTCATTGACCAAGAACTAACTGCAATTCTTCTGCAAAGGCAAATCAGTGGAAACAGCGCTCCACGCGCTAGTTGACACGTTGTGAGAAATCTCTTCACTATAAGGAATACACACTCGCTGCCTTTCTAAACATCGAGGGTGCCTTCAATAATATATATCCGGAAGCATTTACAACTTCGCTAATGGAAATAAGAGTAAACAGTGCGCTAGTCTCGTTTACAGAACGAATGATAAGCGCAAATCTGGATGGCACATCCACTAACAAATTTCCAATCAAATGTACACCCCAAGATGGAGTAATCTCTTCACTTCTGTGAAACTTAACTGTCAATAATCTTCTTCCAGAACTTGAAAAAATGGGAGGAAAAATAAACTCATATGCCGATGATATTGTTCTACCAATCTCGGGTAAACACCTCCCAACATTATGTGATCTTCAGCAAAGATCTCTGAACAGACTACTCACTTTGGTGTAAAAGTCTGGGACTTGAAGTACATCCGGAAAAAAACGGATCTGATACTATTTAGCAGAAAACATAAAACATAGTGGTTATGCCTATTCTCTACTATGGTATTATAACATGGTGGAATGCCCCTGAAAAGGGTGTGGTCATCAAAAAACTTGACAAGATTCGAAGACTAGCATCTGTTCTCATAACTGGCGCGATGTCAACCACACCAGCGAAAGCATTATATGCGGCATTAAACTTCCTGCCGGTAGATCTGCAGGCAAAATATATCGCACTAGGGCCGAATACTCTAAGTAAGGGGTCAAAGAAGAGCTACGGTCACGGTAAAATCTTGTCTGGCTCTTCGGAGTTTCCCGGAGTGATGGGCTATGCACTCCCGCCTACACTTGCCATTACAACGTTCACGACCCTCCTACCCTAAAGGGAAGAGTGGGAACGGGATGAAGTTATACAGGGCGAGTTTATCCATATATACACAGATGACTCAAAGCCTTTCAGGCTGAACTGATTGTAATAATGAAAGCCGCGACAGTAATACAGTGTGTTGCAATCATCTGGAAATGGCGTCTACATTTTCACTGACAGCCAGGCGGCGATAAAATCCCTCACAAAACAGTCGACAGCCTCCAAGGTAACCATGAAATGCCGCATCTTAACGAGATGGGTGAGTCATTTCACCTAAAGTAACTGTAGAGCCGATCACCTAGCGAGACTCAGCACCAAATTGACAGATGAGTTCATGGACAATGACATAGGGATACCCTTACAAACATGTAAGCTACTCATCCTTGAAGAAATCGTAAAGAAAGCAAACGAAAGATAGCGTAATGCAGCCACCTGCAAAATCACCTGCTAACTGTGGTCGACTCTCAATGCTAAACGCACAGAAACTCTACTAAGCCAAAATAAACACAGTCTTAGCGCACCGATTTCAGTCATAACGGGGCATTGTGTAATAGGTAATACTCGTAGTAGGCACCTCCAAAGGACGGGTGTGCAAGCACACGACTTCTGTAGAAGTTGTCTTGATGAGGAAGAGACAATCTTGCACCTTCTGTGTCATTGCACTGCTCTATTCAGACGCAGGCTTACTATTCTGGGTAAACAATTTTTAATGAATTGGAAGATCTCAGTTCTGCAGAAATAGGAGATATTCTAAAATTTTTGAAAACCACACCCTGGTTTTAGGAGAAATAGGTAAAGCTCCCCATGCGGCATCACAATGGGCTATGAGCTTGCGTGTGTCCCACAGGGCAACCGCTCCAACGTAACCTAACCACTACTTTGAGGTACCTCGCATGATCTATGAGAAGTAGTTCATTGTTGCCTAATTTCGGGAGGTTCCACAGCATTTGTGAATAAAATTAGTTTTTGTAGGAAGATGAGTAAGCATAATTATTGGGCATTAGGTTTTTTGGTTGCTACAAATATTTTATTTTATTTTTATGCATATGAACAATACAGTGGTGAACAAAGCTGTGTGCATAGTGATTTTTCAAGCTTTTAACTTTTATACAAAAAACTTAGAAAAATTCAATAGAATTCATCTAAATTTTGTAGTTTTTAAACCAAATTATTGAACAGTTTGTGAGCATGCAGTAAATGGGGCTCATGAACTTTTGCTGAAATAAGTGCAAGTCTTAAGCAGCTAATTTCATTGATTTTTAATAATGATTGGTATTTTTTGCTGACAGGTTTTTTCACTTTGTTCTGTATAAAAATAAATTACTAGTGAAAGAAAATGCGCATAAAATTGAAAGCTTAAAATTAGTGCTTGTTCTTGTTTATAATTTGTTTTTTCTAATAACTTTTAAAAAAACCTTGTAACTTATACAATATATGCTAGTTTAAATAACATAATTGTTATTCAATTTGTTTATAAAATCAAAATGTAAAAAAGTTATTCTATTAAAAAAAATTCACACCAAAAAAATATATGATAATTGTAATAGTAATGGTTGTGGGTTAGGCTAAGGCATTTATGCACTGCGACCAGATTGATCTATTGTGCGCCCCTAATTACTTAATTATAATGATTTAGTATACCCAAGAATCGAACCAGCTCCTGAGGAGGGAGCAATTGTAGGTCTTCCTCCTATAGTAGACACGAGCCCTGTGTCCCCTGTGGCCTAAAGCCTCACAGTTGGTGATTAAGTGTTCCATAGAGTCCTCTTCATCACAGCAGAACCTGCATAATCTTGTACTAGATAACCTTATTGTGTTAAAGTATTTATTACAGGCAAAGTGACCTGTAAGTGCTCCACAGAGTAATCTGAGATCATTTTTATCTAGAGTTAGAGCAGATTTTGCTCTGTTGGCATTGAAGTTCAAAAACTTTTTGGAATGATTAAGGCCGCTTGTGCCGTTCCAATGTTCCCTGATTTCAGATTGGATCCATTTTTTAATTTCCTGTTTTATATTATTTTTGTTAAAGCCGAAAAATGGGGTTGGTCCAATAACTAGCCCGTGAGTGACCAGTTTGTTTAGTGCATTGTTACACTCTATTAGGACCTTTGGTTTTGAGATCCGATTGGCTGCCCGGAAGTATTTTAATTTTTACTTTCGCGAATCCTCTATTGGATATGATTTCCACTGTTTCCATTATGGCGAAGAGCTGGGCATGGAAAATTGTGGTATCTGTACTTAGTGTTAGGGATTTGTGTGCTCTAGGCCCCACTACTCCTGCTCCTACTCCTTGGAGCGTTTTGAAACCATCTGTGTACCATTTTTGTGAGTTATAATTTATCCATTTTGCGTTAGTGTTCCACTCTTCCCTAAACGCCTGGATAATGCATACTGCATGTTGAATCCTGTTCAAGATATTGAGGTGTCCAGTAATATCTCCCGGTTTAAGTTTTTTTTTTTTCATATGAAAAGAGAGTGCTTGCATAGTAGCTTCCCTCCTAGTAGCTAAATGTAGCGGTGGTAAATTTAAAAGCGCTTCCATGCCAGCAGTTGGGGTAGTTCTCATGGCACCTGTTATGCTTAGGCACGCCAGCCTTTGTAGTTTACACAAAAAAATGCATACAAATGCAATTTAAATTTAAATAAATACAATAATGAAAATGTAAAAATATAATTTAAATGTTACGCTTCAGGGGCCTGAAATATTTTTCAGGCGAATTTTTTTTTGTATCATAAAATTTTAATTATTGCTATAACAAATTAAGTTCTAACTTCAGTCGGCAGTGCTCGTAGCCGTCTACTTTTTTTTTATGTGTGTGTTGTCCAGTGTAATCACTGTCCTGCCTAATGATTAGTAAAGCACAAGAACCTTACTACGTTCCTCTCACTATAGACATTTTATGATTATTAATATTAATCCAACGAATCGACTTACTGCACAGACGAGGACTGGCACTATCCATCTTCCCAAAAACTGTTTGCGAAGGTAGCATTACCATGCTTCCCGTCTTCGCTTTCTCTTCGTCCTAAAAGGGGAAAAGTTGCCAGGAGCTTCACTTTTCTAGAAATGCAAATAGAAGTTATAATAATTATATTGCCCAGCCACTGACCATCTCTAATCAAAAGAACTTCAAAGCTGGAATCACAAATTTATGGTAGTCTAATTAATTCGTTAAGCAATAAAAAAAAGATATGATTTGTAAAGCAAAAAAAAAAAAACGAAATGTTCCTGAGACCACAAAACGCACACAAGTATTTGTAGCAACAAACAGCTGCTGGGGAAAACCACAACAACATTGGCGAGCAAATGATAAACCAATTGCAGAATTTTCGAGGCTAATCACATACACAATTCAATTCGTTTTACAATTTCAACTAATTTCCATTTCAATTAACTTTTCAAATGTAATTTAAGGTATTTGGAGATCTAACCGACGCAAGGACGTTGAATGTAGAGCTGAGTGAAAGGAGTGAGTGAGTGAGTGGTAGAGGCAGAGCGAAAGAAAGCTCGCATGTGTGTATGTATTTCGTCAAAGGTAACCGAAAACAGGTGGAAAGTAGCAGCAAAAGTGGACAAAATGGTTAAATTGAGTTCGGCAGAGGGGTCGCATGGACAGGCGAATGACTGGAAATCATTGTTGTTGGCACTACTATACTCGTACAGCTACTCGTACAAGATAGCTATAAGTCAATTTTGTGAGGTTAGAAATTTTCGTCAGCACTCGTCTCGGGTTCATCACAGTACTGGCAATACATACAAATATATGAAAGTTGCTTGTCAAGCTGCCTCAGCTGTCTGTTGCCACTGCACCAGTCACCCGATTTGTCCGACCGGCTGGTTGGTTGGGTTGGCCAGCTATGTATTGTAAGCGCACTTGCAAGTCCGCACAAAGCCCTAAACGAATCATTCACTTGGCTGATTTCTCGTTACTATTCCACAAATTCGTTGGTGAACC
Source organism: Anastrepha fraterculus (assembly GCA_037575425.1). NCBI lineage: Eukaryota > Metazoa > Arthropoda > Insecta > Diptera > Tephritidae > Anastrepha > Anastrepha fraterculus. Next base: position 108,724 of record JAYXIM010034987.1, on the reverse strand, counting down.
ATCGAGTGCACCGAATCCACTAGTCGTTCCTCAGCATATGGGTGGTATGCAGCTGGAGTATGTTGATTGTTGCTGCCTGCTGCTGAAAGTGCTGGAAGCGCAACAGTCGAGTCGAAATGGTGATTAAGTCAAATTCAGATTTGGTAGTAGCAACAACAGTAGAAGGAACGAAAATATGCTACTAACTGCTACTTTCTACTCCTCAATACTTAGTTTGCTCCATACCCTCGACCGCTTGCAAGTCTCACATGCTCATGCACTTGTATGTTTGTGTGTGCGTGTGAGTGTATGCGTGGGCGTGGGCGTTGCGGCAGCATTTTGTGGTCAGGTACATAAAACGATTCGTTTATCAGTAATCAAAATCCAAATTATTTCAATTAGTCAAAATGTTAGTAGTTATGGTAGTTAATTCCCATTTGCAAACCCTTCCAAAACGATTTTCTTTAGGTAAGCTAAAGTTGTTTTTCCCTTCAACCATAAAGGCAATAATTGTTGAAGTATAGGAATTAGAAAAGTAATTGTGTATTGTTTGAGAAATTAATTAAGTATTAGTTTACATAATCAAATTTCATCAATTTAGAAAAGTATTTATGGATTTTGTGATTGAAAAAATTTAAGTAACAAATTTAACAAAAAAATAGAACAAAAAAATGTCTGAACTTTATTCAGCCAAATATGTGTCATTTTGATTACCTCAAAACCGCTGGTTAGTTTAGCTTCAGGTGGCAGTCTAAGCAATGCACGCACTTTGACCGAAGAAGAAATCTTTAGATTTTTAGAATTTAAATTTATTATTTCTCATTTTACCCTTTATGCACTTTTGAATTGAATTTGAAAAGGTCGAGCCAAGGAGCACCAGGAGATTTGGTGGCACCTAAAACACTCAGGCTAAAGAGCCCATTGTATTTAAAGCTCTGGAAAGGGGGTAGATGGTCAAGGAGGGAAGGATAAAAGTATCAGAGAAAGAGATAGGAAAGAATAGAGACAGAAATAGAGATAGTTAGTCCTGGGAGAATTTTCCAGATTCTTTGGCAAATCTGTAAATATCCTCCAGTTTTAGAGAACGAATATTACTCATTCTCATGACATCGGAACCCAATACTCGTAGCCTTGCTCTAGCAAAGGCAGGACACTCACAGAGAAAGTGCTCAGTGCTATCCGCCTGCTCCATACCGGGTCCTAGATGATTCCAATGGTGGTCATATGCTGACCCCATGGGTTGTGTCCTGTAATGATGCCGACCATCAACCGAATATCTTTCCTTCTAAGTTTTAGTAGAAAGTTTGACAGTTTTCTGTTCGGACTTGTCACAAAACACTTTGCAGTTCTGGACCGGACAATCGCTCTTTATGTAGATTTCCTACATAATCGCTGATCCAATTCTTGATTCCTGCGGGACTGATTCCGATTATTGGCTCTGGCCCCTGTGGGGGCACTGCTGATCCACGGCTGGCCAATTCGTCGGCAATTTCGTTTCCTTGGAACACCGGAGTGTCCCGGAACCCATATAAGTACAAGCCTGTTTTGTCTTCCGACAGAATTAAGCTTCTTCTTACATTCTTGAACAATCTTTGAGGTATGCTTCGCGTTCTCCAGGGCCTTCAATGCAGGCTGACTGTCACTGAAGACTCCAATCTGTTTCCCGCTCCATCTCCTCTCGATTATCCATTTGGCAAAAACTTCTGTTTGGAAAACAGTTGCCATTCCCCCCATAGCATAGTGATACTTATTACTATCGTTTAAGTACCATCCGGCTCCAGACCCTATTTCGTTCTTGGACCCATCGGTAAAGAAAATATCCGTCAAACCTCCCTGAATGCATTCTGGATTGCTCCATTGCTCACGCAATGGAAATCTGACATCAAATTTCCTTCCAAATGAAACTGTGGGTATCAGGTCATCTTTAGGTGCCAAAAACAGTGGATACTACTCCGACAGCAACTTAAAGATTTCTCTGTGTCCCGAAGTTCCATCTTCGTGCCAGAAACCATATTTATGGAGTCTACACATTGCTTTTATTGCTTCCTGTTGTATCTTGAGATCCAGGGGGAACAAATCAAGCATAGCATTTAGGGCATCACCAGAGGTTGTACTCATGGCACCCGTGATGCATAAACATACACTTCTTTGCAGCCTGTATAGTTCCCGGATTGTGGACTTAACCATGCTCCGTCGCCACCAGACCACAGAAGCGTAAGTGATGATTGGTCTGATAAGTGCTGTGTATATCCATAGGACCACAGCAGGTTTCAGACCCCAGGTTTTGCACTTACTCTTTCCCGCATTGTTTTTTCTTATTGTAGCAGCTAGGCCTCTACTCAGATTGGTGACACCATCAGTTGTAGTTATCAATCTCATGTAAATTTAGGCCCCGGAAATAGTCTGCTTCGACAAGGTGGTACCAAAGTGAGGAAGGTGTTAGACACGTAGATTTAAGCGAACATATTAAGATGTGGTTAGTGTCTTTTATTTATTTACATATTTCTTTAACACACATTCCAGCGCCGCTCTAACAATTCAATACCACTTTTGTGCAACTATTTATCATTTGCCTCTCAAATCAGACCTCAGTTTCAGCGACAGCTTCTTAAACGACGAGCATTTTGTTTAGATATGCGAACTGCCAGTAGTCGCTGAAAACCAAATCTGGCGAATATGGTTGCCAAGGCAACTAGTTCAATTCATGTAATATTGCCATTGTTTTGATTGACTTGTGACACTGTGCGTTGTCTTGTTTTTGATCAACAGTGAGCAAACGTGGCACCCACTTTAAACAAAGCTTTCTCATAGTCAAATGCTTATGCAATATAAAGCCAGCACGTTCTTTTGATATCCTTACAATGTCAGCTAACTCAAGCAGCTTCACTTTTCGATTATTCAGCACGATTTTGTGAATTTTTTTGATGTTTTCTGGTGTTACCGCTTCATTTAGACGTCCAGCAAACCATCATTTTATTGTTGTTTCTGATGGAGCGGAGTCCCCATAACACTTGCCATTGCTTCGCTTGAATGGGGTTTTTTCCTATCCAGAAGCAGTGTAAAATTAAAACACGAAAGTCGTTTTGATTTATTGTTTTGAAAATAACAAAAGTAAAAAGTAGCGTCAATCTTATCACAATAACTCACGAACTAATGAATAGAATATCATGAAATTTTAACTGCTGTCTTTTTAAGGTTAATACTAACTGAAAATGCGGTGAATGCAATAAAACTAGTCCATCTATGTGTTAAGCCCGTGACTATTCAGCCCATGTGATAATTAAATGGTATAATAATAAATTAAATAGAAAATACAGTAAATAAATGAAAAAAAAAAAATTATAAATAATACCCTTATGGGGCATCTTCAGTTGCCGAACATACTTTAAGTACATATGGATCAATTCTGCCCTTTCGCATGCTTTCGCGTCCTTCCACTATCTTACTGCTCTTATTTTGTAGAGCTTTGCCATACTTTGTAGATGAGCGATTACGTGTCGAGTTGTCGAAGTATTTGGACTTGGTCTTAAATTTTTCTAAAAATTTGTTTTTTGCAGGTGTGAGAAAAAATTTTGATAATTTTGAAATATGTATATTCAAGGCTGAAAACTATGTTATAGAGTTTGTTGAAGGAAAATATCTTCAGTTCTTTTTAACGTTTTTACAAAATTCGATATTTTTATTTTTTAACATAAAAAATATACTTATTTGGAAAAAATAGTTTGAGAAAAAAAATTTGATTTTTTTGTTAAACATTTTTGAAACTTTTTAACTTTTTGGATTTTTAACTTTGAAATTTGACTTGGTCTCCATTTTTTCTGAAAATTGGTTGATTTGTCGGCTTGTAGTAAGAAGTATACTGAAAAAGAGTTGAAAACAATTTCATAATTTTCAGATATATTCAGGTTGAAAATTTTTCTACAGAATGTTTTGAAGGAAAGTAACTTCGGATCTTTTTAACATCTTTACAAAATTTGGTTTATTATTTTTTAACGTAAAATATACCTTATCGAAAACATTATTTGACAAAAAATTTTAATTTAAAAATATTTTAATTTAAAAATTTTTGTAAGAAACTGGTTTTCTTATTTTTTAACGTAAAACATATACTTTTTGATAAAAATTATTTGAGAAAACAACAAAAAATAATTTGTGTTAAACAATTTTGTAAAAAATTTGTTTTTTATTTTTTAACGTAAATATACTTTTTGGTTAAAATTATTTGAGAAAAAATGTATACATTTTTTTTTCTTAAAAAGGTCAGTAAATTTTTTTTGTGATTTTTGAAATATCTGGCGGCTTTTGTAAAACTTTTATGTATTTGTTTAAATATTTTTTGTTGTATAGAATATACTATTTAAAAAAGTTTTTTTTGTTTTGAAAAAAAAATTAATTTTTTTTGTTCATTTTAGAAATAATTTGGCTTTTTATTTTTTAACGTAAAATATACTTTTTGGTAAACATTATTTCAGGAAAAAACTATTTATATATACATATATATATTTTTTTTGTTGAAATGGTTTATAACAATTTGTTTTTGTAATTTTGGAAAAAAAGTGGGGCTCTTTTTAACACTGTCATATTTCCGTTTTACATATTTTAAACAGCATAAAAAAACTTTTTTTTTTAATTTAATTTTTTGTTCATTTTGTAAAAAAATTGGCTTTTTATTACTTAACGTAAAATATAAAATACTTCTTGGTAAAAATTATTTGAGAAAAAAATTGTATATTTTTTGGTAAAATTTTATTAAAATTATTTAAGAAAGAAATTGCCTTTTTTAACGGTTTTGTAAAATTTGTTTTATCATTTTTATCTGCCGCTCTTTTTAAAACTTTTATATATTTTTGTATAGAATATACTGTTTAAAAAACAAAAAAAATTAATTTATTTGTTCATTTTATAAAAAATTTTACTTTCTATTTTTTAACGTAAAATGTACTTTTTGGTAATCATTATTTGAGAAAAACAATTGTATATTTGTTTTATTAAAAAGTTTTGTCAAACATTCTTTTTTGTAAGTTTCGAGATATCTGGTGCTCATTTTAAAACTTTAAAACTGTTTATTTTAATTGAATTTTTTAACAAAATAATATTTTTATTCATTTTGTAAAATCTTTATTCTTTTGGTAAACATTTTTTAAGAAAATAATTATTTTTTTTTTGTTAAAAAGTTTTTTAAAAAATGTTTATCATTTTTAAATATCTGGGTTTTATTTAACACTTTTATAAATTTTTTAAATATTTTTGAAACTAAAAAGTTCGACCCAAATTGGGGGACATCAGAATTCGTTTTAGAGGCATGGTTCCTTCGGCAAAGTTTCTTATTTTGATCCCTAGAATATGATTTTCACAGAGCAATGGGCGATTTTTTGCCTCCCCACAAATCGACCCGGCCTATTAGTCATACTTCAAAGCTCCCCAGTGGAATTCCCATAAAATTTCGAGTTGTATTCAAAATATTTCATTTTAACAATCTCTGTACCGAAGTTTTTAATATTAAGTAAATCTTTTTTTTATTTTTAATATATTTAGCTTACTACTTAATACTAAAGCAAAACTTGAAGATAATATCAAAAATACTTGGATCACTTTCTAGTTTTACAGTAAAGTTACTATTAAATTTTTCATGCGATCGTCGTCTTGCTCTAAAGAATTTGCAAGGCGCATTCATTAAAGGTGGTGACACTAGACCAACAACAATGTTCGGTACATTTGATTGTCAAAGCAAAGTATTGTGAAACTAGAAAACAAATAATTCGCCTTGTTTCATTCTGAGTTGACAGCCACATAGACACGACGAAAGATAAAAAACAACTCAGATGCTTTACCAACACCACCTTTAATAGATTCTGATTGAGAATTTGTGTGATTTTCATGTACAAAAATTTGTTTGAGCTACTCTTAAGATTAAAAACCTTACTTCAGCCATCTTGTGTTCAATTCCTATGAGCCTTTGGCAATTTCAAACGCTTTATTTGGATGGCAGCAGCAAATTTTGGCTTTTCAAAGGTCGACAGCTTTCAAAAAGACTTTTTTGTTGTAAAACGGCTTAAAATTATAAAAAATTAATATACACTAAATAAACAAACGTAAAAAAGCCAAAACTGGTATAAAAATCACACACCTGTTTTATTGTTTATGAGTGCATTTGTGTGTTTTTGTGCCTTGCACCTATTCTCAGATTTGTATCGAAATTCAGCCACATGTTTTGCGATACATTTGCCAACATTTTTGTTTGTTTTTTGTTAATATTCTTACCAATTTGAGTTTCTTACTTATTTCCCTTTAGGTTTAACTTAAAAAATAATTTTAATCTTAAATGTATGAATCCCTTTTATCTTTGAGTAAAAGTTGGGTTTGGTCAACAAAACCCAGCTAGCGCGCGTTTGCCTCCTTTGAACACATCTCATATATCATAATTTTTAATTCTGCATAAAATATGGACTTGCATTTGGGTATGAATAAGTAAAGTACGAGTAAGTGCATGTATGTATGTGTGTTCCATGTATATATGTATGCATGTGTATATGTAAATATATATATATATATATATATATATATGTGTGTGTGTGTAAATATTTGAATATGCACAAATAAATGTAGCTAATTTTTCCTTGGTAGCCGCATAATTTTGCAAAAAGAAAAATCAAAAACAAATGAAAACTTTTACCGCCATTACGCAACGTCCAACCCCCGCTAGCCATAACCAATTATTAATACCACTTTACCCATACGCGATCGCACACTCAACCACCCGCCCGTGCTTTGCGCAACTTTTCTTCTGCTTCATTTTTCCCTCAGCTGCTTTGTCATTTGTTTTTTCTTTTTTTTGTACCAACGATTCGGTTACATTTCATATCCGCCGGATGGACATTGGTGTCCATTTCTATAATTTCACAACGCATTATGATAAAAACGGCTAAAATGGTGTGTGTTGCGCGCGGGTGGGGGGCGCTGGGTGGGAAGTGAATGGTTAGATATGCGATTTTTTAAATAATTTTTTTTACTTTTGTCTTTTATGTGCCATATTTTTCTTATAACCCATTCTGCCCACACTCTGCACATGCTCGACAAGCCGACACCCCACTTGCCCCGCCTTCTGCCGTTCGTGCTTGGCATTTTCTATTAATTTATTTCATGTCCTTTCGTTCCATTTTTTTCATGATTTTTTTTTTTTTTTTGTTTTTTGCGCCGCCTTTTCTATATTTTTCACATTTTTTCTTAGGTCCGCTCTGAGCGTAATAAATTTTTATAATTTGCTAAAAGTGTGTACTTACAAATGTATGAGTGCACATATGCATGCATGTACGAGTATGTATGCATGTGTATCTTCATATGTAAATATGGTAGTGCGAGGATTAAGTGTACATTTCAATTTGTATGCGCGCACATGTGTTTGCGTGTGTGTAGGTGACTTTGTGTGTAAAACACACATAATGAATATTATTTAAGCATGATTATTAATATATTTTTTGTTGTTTTTGCTCCCGTACCCATGCATCGCCATTCCCCAACTGCCCAGTTTTATCGCCATAGCAACGAAATGTATTTTTTTCTCACGAAATTTCCGTCAACTTGCAATTTTTTCCATTCCCAATCCAAGCTCCTAGACTATCTTTGTATGCGTTGCTTTGCAAAAATGGCGAAAAAATTGAAAAAAAAAAAATGCAGATAAAACGCAAAGGAAATGTGCACTCTTTTCCTTGGGCCAGCTTGTGTCATTTTTTCCTAAGCTCTGCTCATTTCCATTTTTAATTTAATTTATGTGTTCGTTGTATTTTGCAAAAAACAATATGTACGAGTACTTCGAGAAACAAATATATATACATATGCACACTTCAGCACAACTAAAACATTGTTTCTCGAAAAACTTCTATACTTTACTTAACCCACTAACGCCCACGGAGCGCACAATTCGCATTGATTTTTGATAATTTTTTTTTTTCGAATTGCTACGCATCCATATTACAAAACAAATCATTCGTTACGTGGACAATGCACAACCCCTCAGCCAAAAAAAAATTGTCAAAAATCAACGTACTCTGCAGGCTTTTGAATCCTTCTCCACCTGATCTTCCCAACGCAGAGAAGGTCTTCCTCTTCCTCTACTACCACCAGCTGGTACCGCATTGAATACTTTCAAAGCCGGAGCGTTTGTATCTATTCGGACGACATGACCCAGCCAACGTAGCCGCTGGATCTTTGTTCGCTGCGCTGTGTCTATGTCGTCGTAAAACTCATACAACTCATTGTTCCATCGCCTGTGATACTCGCCGTCACCAACGTGCAAAGGTCCAAAAATTTTCCTTAGAACCTCTCTCAAACACTCCAAGGGACGCCTCATCGGATATTGTCATCGTCCAGGCTTCTACGCCATACGATAGGATGGGCATGATGACAGCCTTATAGAGTTTTAGTTTTATTCGGCGAGAGAGGACTTTACTACTCAGTTGTCTACTTAGTCCAAAATAACACTTATTGACAAGAGAGATTCTACATCAGATTCAGACATCGCGGCATATAGGCAACTTCTCTTCATACTGTCGAATGCAGCTTTAAAAACGACAAAAAGACGGTGTGTGTCGATTCTCGTTTCATGAGTATTTTCGAAGACTTGTCATATTGTGAATATCTAGCCGATGATGAATTTTCCAGGTCTAAAGCCACACTGCAGGCATGCAAAATACTTGTATATCCAAAGAGCGAGCTGTGGCTTGAGTCCCCATTTTTTGCCGAACATGGATTTACGGGAGTCGAAAGGCGTAGACGACCCTTAGCAAACGGGTTGAACAGTGCATGTTGCTCCCTCTCCCGTTCTCTCTCTTTTGTGGTGCACATTCGAAATTATCTGAAGTGTACGGTTTAAAAACAATAAAGGAGAACCTACGTTGATCTTGCCCCTTTTGAAGTTTATAAGGTTGCATAGTGCTTACGATGTTTGGAGGCCATGGGCAGTTTTTATAGAGCATATTAGTCAAAAAGTTCGATTAAGTCCTTGAGTCTTTGCAAGCTGTGAAAGATTGGTTTACAGTAAAGTAGCCGAGGATCCTAACTAAATGTAATAACTAGGGGAAAAGCAAAATTAATTGGTCTGATCGGATCACCCTGTACTAAATGCAAATGAATGCAAATAAGAATTTTAAATTGTAACTGGCTTTATATGCATCAGCGGATACCATCATTTGCACCATTTGTTCTGACATTTCCGTAACATTTATTTGCATTGCCCTTTGAATTTTTTTTTTTTTTGCAATGCTTCCCCTCACTTCACCATATGTGCATATAATTGTATGCATATGTTTTTTTCATTATTATTTATTTCTTCATCAGCGTTTTTTCTTGCCTGCATCCGTATGAGCGGCAAACTACATGAAAGAAATGCAAATAAATTTGCTGCATTGGCGACTCTGTGCACGGCCACGTCCAGTTGTCATGTAAAAAGTTTTCTAAATCCATTTGATGCATGCAAAATTAAAATGTATGATAGGGAAATAGAAAATAAGATTATAAAGCGCTATGAAAAAGCAATAGAAAGTAATGCAGGATGGCACAAATATTCAAGCAAAGACCAGACCCGAATTTTCCAAAGGTTTTTGACGTGCTGAATTGAATCTGAACTCAGTGCAATCCAGCTCGTCTAATTCTCCAGATATTCCGGCTTAAAAGGCCGACAAAGATATAAATTTTGTCTATATTTGCGGTTATGTGGGGGTACAGCACTTCTACTTCTAAACCCATTTTGATACGTAAAAAATGTTTATTCGACTCTGAAATGTCGTCTGTTGCAGATAGAGTTTTTGGTGAGTGGTTTCAGTATATTCGATCTACTGTAAATTCAACAAATGATATCCCATCCAAACTCTTCGATTCTGAAGTTTTTGATTCTGAATACCAAACAAAATGTATCCACCTGTAGAGGGTGACTACTCTATAAGAAACGATGCAAGATTACAGTAGCTGTCGCTCTATGTGCACTCTGAACTCTGAGGTCTCTCTGCATATTTATTAAGGTCAAAATGCACATTGTGTTGCCAAGGGAGCGGACTCTACTTTAGACTACTTTACTTGACGGACTCTACTCCAGACTATTTTAGACAATTCCCTATGTTGTATAACCATTAAGTTCCTTTAAAGAAACTCTGGAGATTCTAAATATCTCTTGGGTCTGTTGGGTAGTCAAAGACGTATGTACTTTCTAATATAGAGAATGTCTATTGATAGTCCTATACATATAGATTTGGTTTCCATATATAATATGCTCCGACGAAGTCCCTCTAGGTATGTGAAATGGTTGAAGTACCAGTCTGACACTCCTCAAGTAGTACTAAAGCTCCGTTTTGATATCGTTATGAGACCTCCAATGGGCAGATATCTACAGCCAACCAGAGTTGTTGATGTAATGGAGAAGATTGATGCGATTTAAGTTTGGAATTCGCAGAGAGAACGTTGGTTCGAATATCGGTGAAACACCAAAATTAAGAAAAACATTTTTCTAATAGCAGTCGCCGGCATGGCAATGGCAAACCTCCGAGTGTATTTCTGCCATGAAAAAGCTCCTCATAAAAATATCTGCCGTTCGGAGTCGGCTTGGAACTGTAGGTCCCTCCATTTGTGGAACAACATCAAGACGCACACCACAAATAGGAGGAGGAGCTCGGCCAATATACTTTCCCAGGCTATTGAACCCCGACATTTACAGAGAAAGTGGTCAACAGCTTCCTCTGAAAGGTCCCCACAGCTTCTGCAATGGCGATTAAATGGTAAATCTAGCTTTTCCGCATATGTGCCAACCGTCCAATTACCAGTAAACACAGCTATGAGTTTGGAAATTGAATAGCGTCGAAGCCGCAGGACTTGCTGCATCTATTCCACTGATACCAAAAGGATTTCGAAATAGCACACGAAAAAATGGAGTTTCATCTGCTTTTTGCATCGCTTTCCTGAGAAATAAGTAGTGCAATTCCCCTTTAACAACAGTCAGGGGGAAGCAGATGACCAGATGGGAGACCTCTGAAACCAATTCAGTCGACCTGGCAAACTCATTAGCAATTTCATTTCCCTCTATGTTCCTGTGTCTTGGAATCAGGTCAGAGAAATCAGACAGAGTGCAGGTAACACACCCAAGTGATTTGATTTCCTCCTTATAGGAGTTGCCCGATTTGTATCTGCACCATCGTCAGAGCCTTGATCGCAGCTTGACTATCGGAAAAAATGTTTCCATCCTCGCTCCCACGTTCCCTAAGCATTCTGCATACCTGCAGAATCGCAAAGACTTCTGCCTGAGAAACACTAGCAGTATTCGTCAGTATTAGGAAATAGATAAATTGGCTAATTTAGAGAAAACCCCTGTTCCGACTTCTGATTCCATCTTGGAGCGGTCAATGAAGACAGAGGTACCATCATCGGTACATATCTTCCCCTCGTCCTAATCCTGCCTACTTCGAAAGATTGTCCTAGCGCGACCCGCAAACTCCAGATCTCACAAAGTTCACAGAAATGCGGAGTTAACTACCAAAAAATTCGACCATGTTCCTTGAGAGATTAGCTCGAGAGGCCTACTTCCTTTAACACTCCTCCGTCTCTCTAGAGAAAGCCAGAATTCTATCTCAGGACATTGAGGTAACCAGTAAGCAACCTCATTGCAACTCTACCGAACAATTTTATATCCTTCCTACTAAACGGATAACCAAAAATCTCGCCTAGTTGAAACACCCTATATTTCCATACTATTTATTTCTTTGGAGGTTAAACACTTCTTAAAAAACTTAAAACTGGCCATCTAAGGTCTAGTGCGTATTTGATGCCGATTGATCTCTAACCAGCTTGTCGGCGACTTATTCTTTTCCTTTGATGCCGCACTGGCAGACTCGATGCACAATTTCTAATGCCCTTCGCTGCTTTTCTCATTTCTTCGGTGTGTTTTCGTTTTCTATTGTTTCTCAGTGCCACAATGATGGATCGTGCGAGCCAATCTACACCACAACGTAACTCACGGTTCGGAAGGTTACGGATAGTATCGGACTTATAAATGGTAGACTGGACATAATATTTTAACTGATCAAGAGAGAACCCTAACCGGACTTTATAAAATTCAAGGTTTTTCGATCCCTTCTTCATCATCTCAAGGCAAATTTTTGTGTCTTTGCTCATAACCCGCAATAAATACACAGTGGAACAAGATTCTATGCGTTTGACGAGACAAAATGTAAATGAAGAAAACTTTTCACAGAAAAACTTAAAAAAAACGAAAAAAAATTGTGCAACAGCGCCACCTACCGGTGAAAATGAGTCCCAAATGTCATATCTTTCTGGAAGCATTCTCGAAAAACAACATTTTCTAATTCAGCGTGGATGCAATCCACTTGATTTCAATTGAATATAAATTCGTACCTTCTTCGTATAGAAATATTTCAATTAGATTTTCACAAACCCATTCAAATCCTCAGTTTCTTAGCTCTAAGCGCACTTTATTACATAAATTTTCATATTTCAAATATTTTCGTAATTTTTCTCGCTTCAAATTTCCCCTATCACTTTTCTTTAATCAATTTCAGCATCGCTCCATTTTTTCTTACTCAAACTTAACACAAATAAAATTTATTGCATTTTCACTGTTTACTTTTAATTAATTAATTTATGATTTTTTCTCTTAATGAAAAGAGACACAGTTTGCGCTCGCTTCGCACTTCCTTTGCATTTGTAAAGTGTAAAATGTAAAAAACAAACGCGGGGCAAGTTGGTGACATCGTCCGCTTAACTTTTTGTCTGGCCTCACCATAAACTTTTGACCGCTGTCATGCGTAGAGCAACAACAAAATTCACTACAACAATGAAATGTGTGTTTTGTAATACCGTAACTGCATTTACTCAAGTGTTAGTCTATTATATTTGTGGTAGTAAATTTGTTAACAAGGGACAAGTAGTAAAAGTTAGTTAGTAAAGGCCTGCCCTGGGTTTTGAATAAAAACTAAATAGTTCTGACCGTTTTCCGCTCAGAGACCAGTAAATTAGTGTAAGTGCGCGGTTCACTCGCCTGCTCAATGCCCAATCACGCACACCTTTGTTCCAAATAATAGAAGCACGACGAATTTCCACGTTTTAAAACTCTTGTTTTTTTTTTAATTCAATATTTTTTTTAAGTTTAGTGCATTCTATAACAAAACTCAACAAAGTAAAAACAAAATTTCATAATAACTGTTTAATTTCCTAATCAGAATTTTTAGAAATTTTCAAGGTAAGCGGAAGCCGTAGCCGAATGAGTTAGTACGTGCCCAGGTCCGAAACACCGGGCATGAAACACCAAATGATAAGAAAAAGTTTGTTCCGAGTGTATTTTCGTCATGAAAAAGCTGCCGCTCGGAGTCGGTTTAAAACTGTAGGTCCCTCCATTTGTGGAAAAACATCAAGACACACACCACAAATAGTAGACTGAGCTCGGCCAAACACCCAGAAAGGATGTAAGCGCCAATTATATATATGACAAGGTGGCACAAAACTAATCCCCCTATCGGAAGGTTTATAATTTTTCCAAATGGCGTTATACGTCACTCATATTTGTCACTTGTGAACTAGACAGCTGCGACAGACTGGCAATGGAGCTCATAACGCTCAAAATAAAGATTTCCATCACTCAAACAAAAAATTTTTATTCAATAAAAAAGTTATTGAAAAAACGGTTAATTTTGCGCCACCTTGTATATAAATATATATTTATATATATAATTGGTGCGTACATCCTTTCGGGGTAATTGGCCGAGATCCTCCTCCTTTTTGTGGTGTCCGTCTTGATGTTGTTCCACAAATGGAGGAGCCTACAGTTTCAAGCCGACTCCGAACGGCAGATATTTCTTTATGAGGAGCTTTTTGATGGCAGAAATACACTCTGAGGTTTTCCATTGTCTGCCGTGGGGCAACCGCTATTAGAAACAACTTTTTCTTCATTTTGATTTTTCACCGAGATTCGAATCTACGTTTTCTCTGAATTCCGAATGGTAGTCACGCACCAAACCATTCGGCTACGGCGGCCTTGTATATAACAGCCATTAATTCCCGCTGCGTAATAATTTTTTATATACTCGGAAGTTTTGCATTATCTTCTGATGGGGTAAATGAAAAAATAATTCTTGTAACGTTCGATAGGGTTGAACCAGAGATGAATCAAATGTGAACCGAAAAACAAAATTGGATAACTAATTTTGCGCCACCCTCTATATATACAGTTGTTTGCAAAATTTTAGGAGTGACCTCAACATAAAACAAAGAGGTTTATTAATTGGAAAGAAATTAAATTTTATTCAATAATTTTTTTCCTACCAAAATTGTTCATTTCATACAATCTATCCGTACATTTAAATTTTTTTATTAATATTAAAAAAACAAATATTTGAAGCAAAAACTCAATAATCCACTGTTCAAAGTAGTAGGAGTGCAACACAAGACTCTATAAATTAAATAATAAAACAATATTTGCTTCCATACATCCTGGACTGTGTTCCAAAAATCTGTGAAGTTTAATGGTATACGTTCGGCAACACTCTTTTTTTATATCCGTCGTTAGATTTTGTATAGTGTTGAGGTCCGGCGAATGAGCAGGCTACGGCATGACCTCACACCTTGGCAAATTTACCTGTGTGTTTTGGGTTTATATCTTGATGGAATAATCACTTCAATGTTATATTCCATTTAGCGTATGGCAGCATTGCCTTTTTTAAAATTCCCACATACGAGGGGTGCCTTTTATATGTCGGGATTTGGCAACCCTGGTGTTGCAATCTGGCAACTGACAGCTGTATCGCAAAGTTTGACATTTTTTGGCTTTTACGTACTCAGAACGTTTTGAAATACCAGCGCTATTTGTGTTGTTTACAGTAACTTAAAAGATTCATCTCGGTCCAAAAATGGAATTAAATCGTGAACATCTTCGTGCGATTATTTTTTACAACTTTCGACGTGGATTAGCTCAGCAGCATTGCATGGATGAACTTAATTCATTTTTTGCCGATGAAGCTCCATCAAGGACCAGTGTTTAACGATGGTATGGTGAATTCAATCGTGGTCGTAGTTCACTCCAAGACAAATTTCGTGAAGGTCGTCCAAAATCAGTTGTTGCTCCGAAAACCATTGATGCTGTGCGCGAACTGATGTTGCAAAATCGTCATGTGACCTATCGTGAGATTGAGACAGTCTTAGGCATTAGTGGGACGAGCATACATCCAATATTGCATAAACATTTGACTGTCAAAAAAATGTGTTCGCGTTGGATCCCACACAATTTGTCAATCGCTCAAAAAAAGGCTCGTGTCGATTGGTCGAAGGAAATGCTCAAAAAATACGATCGCGGGGCTTCGAAACACATCTATGACATCGTGACAGGTGATGAATCATGGATTTACGCGTATGAGCCCGAAAGTAAACAGCAGTCGACTGTATGGGTGTTTCAAGATGAGCCAAATCCAACAAAAGTTGTTCGCGCACGAAGCACTTCCAAGCAAATAGTCGCCTGTTTCTTCGGAAAAACTGGACATGTCGCAACCGTACCACTAGAACCACGCAGAACAGTAAATTCTGAGTGGTACACAACCATTTGTTTGCCAGTTGTCTTCCAAGAAATTAGGAAAACCAATCGCCAAAGACGGATCACTCTTCACCAGGACAATGCGAGCTCTCACAGATCAGCTCAAACAACTGCATTTGTGAGCACCCAAAACATCGAATTAATGGGTCATCCGCCGTATAGTCCTGACTTGGCACCGAATGACTTCTTTTTATTCCCGTACGTAAAAAACAAACTGAAAGGTCAACGTTTTTCGACACCTGAAGAAGCGGTTGCGACATTCAGAATGCATGTTTTGGAGGTACCTCATTGAGAGTGGCAAAAGTGCTTCGACAATTGGTTCAAACGCATGCAAAAGTGTATAGATCTTCATGGAGAATATTTTGAAAAACAATAACTCGTATACCTGCTGATTCATTGTTTCTTTTAACAAGTGGATTGGTTCAGCGCCACTGTAAGAAAAATTTCCCCGTAACATCACTTTCGCACCGCCATGTTTGACTGTTGTAGCCGTGTATTGGGGATTATATTCAGCATTTCGCGGACGAAAGACGTACTGCCTAAACCCAGTTCTCTCAATTAGAGCCACCTTAGTTTCATCCGTCCACAAAATATTTCTCCATATTTCCTTTCGGAAATTTTAAACGTTCCGCAACGTCCTTTTTTGTCAACAAAGGAATTCCTCGTAGGCTTCGCACATATAATTTGTGCTCCAAAAAGCGCCTACGAACTCTTACGTCACTTACATTAAGATTTAACGTTCTTTTGCTTCTGCAGATGGGGCAGTAGGATTTTTTAGAGACTTGGAGTATATGTCGATTGTTTTCGCCGGCTGTTTTACTTTTGCGTGTATGTTCACTATCACTTGATGAGATCATCCAAGTATTTTTGTTTTCCTTTACTTTTGATGTTGAGCATTTTCTTTCATATAAAGGACATATTCTGAATAAAAAGTTGGAAATTTTGATGTATTCTTTTAACATTTGTTTACTTTTTGCGAGTTTCGCACAAAGTTTGGAGCTTTGAGTTACATGGTTTTTGTGTAAAATGCACTCTAATTTTATTTTATAAAATAATAAAAATAAAGATTTAATGCCAAAGAAATCGTTAAAACTTCGTAATTCGTCCCGCTCATACTATTTTGAGCACAGCTATTCATCAGAAGCAACCACTTATACACGGCTTTTAAATCATTACAAGTGTTAACGTCAATTTTGGACTGTGGAATATATTTTCCATTTCCCACTAAGTACCAGAAATGCGAAAAAGCCACTGCCAATTGTTTACAAAAGCCGCAACATCAATTGCGCAGCCATGCCATTATTGCCAAAGGTTTGCCATGGCACTGTTGTTGGCCACTTGTTATCTCCCGAACCGCAGCGCGGCCACAAGTGGCCAAAAATGCGCGCGAAATATTCCCAAAAAATCGTAACTTATTGCCAACGATTTGCTGTGAAAACCACAGCCGAGTGTTTGCAGAGCATAGAAGGGTTACGCCAAAAGCGCTAAATATAGAAATGGGGATGCGTGTAGGTTAGCAGTTGTTGAAATTCAAAAAAGGAAAAAAACCGAAACAAAGCAGAACAGCTTCGAAATGCATACACTCACAAAGCGCTAGCGTACAGGTAATTACAGCAACAAAAAACAAGCAATGCCACGCTAAAAGTCGAGCGAACTTATAGTGGCGATAGTCGTAAACGTTGTATTTGTAATTTGTTTGGCCATAACAAGACAACCGCAAAAGCAGCAAAGCAGCTAACTTTACTCTATACAAACGGTTGCCGTTAATCGTTCACCGTTAGCCGCCAATGCTGCGTCCGGCAGTTGCTTTACCTTTTGCGCTCTCTCGTTCGATGAGAAACGTGCCGATGCATAATCATCGAAGCCATTATCGTTCATCGTTCTATGTCCGACCGACCATCAACTAACCAACCGACCACCCACCCGCCCACATACACTTCACATTTCACACGCCATGCCTGCATCCAACTGGTTTATTTGTTGTTTGGCGGCACACCTGTGTTGGTTTTTCTTGTTTACCGTTATTGTTGTTTACCGCAATTTACCATCGAAAACTAAACTGCAGCACAGCGGGCGCGCTGGGTTCCTAACGGGTTAAAAATCGGTGTTTGCGTATAAATTTTCACTTTTTGTTGTTCGCCGCCTTTTTGCGTTTTGCCCCACATTCACGTCATTCCACTTGATTTCATCTTCCACGCGTACCACTCCATTGCGTTTCGTATTTTATGTGCGCAAGAGCTGCCACCTGCCGCCACTCTACCGTTGCTGGTGTTTACATATTTATAATTTCAAGCACCTGCGTTTTTTATTGTTTTTTAGAAACCTCGATTTTGCTGTTTGCAAAAAACAATTTTGTGTTTTTTTTGTGTATTTCCTGCGCCACTGCAATGTTTTCATGGATTTTGCCAAATCTACGTTAAATGGCGATTTGTAAATATAAATACTCTCACTACTAATTTAAGTGCGTCATCGTTTTTTTTTTGTTTTTGTTGTTTTTGTTTATTTCATAGACAAGTGCGAAACTCAACGAAAATCATTTGCACAACGCCGATATGGTAAGCCTAAATAAATGTTTGCTTTCGCGCTTTTTCGCGTTTTGTGAAATTTTATCCCAGTATTGCCTATTTTGCTTTTATATGAGGGTGGCTCAATAAGTTTCTAAAAATTATAAAATTAATTTTTCTCCAAATAAACTCCCTAGAGCTCAATACATTTCTATACTTCATCCACTGCTACTTCAATTTCTTAATGACCTCTCAATAATTGCATTTCTCGAAACATTAAACTATGTTTTTTTTTTTGTTTCATCGCTGACCTCTTCTTGCGACCCCACTGTGTTACCACCAAGCCACTTATTCGTATTTGCAGTCACAAAATAGTCATAGATAACTTAATCCCGAGTATATATCATTACTTCGAAGTGCATTTGCGTTTTGTCAAACAGCATGGCAACCCTATGTATACTGCAGTATCAGTCAATAGCATCTAAACTCGTTGCGAAATGCTTCACTGTCTTGTTGTTGTTCTTGTAGCAGCATAAACATTCCCAATACATGTGCGGCGAATGCTGTTGGAGTGACAGTCCTTGGCCGGATATAAATCCGGGTCGTTCCGGTAACGTAGAACCGACTGTCGTGGGACTTTTCACTGTCCGGCTACGTACCAGGTTATGAAGGTCATGATGGCAATAAAAAGGCTGAATGTCCCGCGAAATTAGGCGCTACATCAAAATTTCATGGAGCAGAACTCTTCTGCGGGTTTGCCAAAGCCCACGACACTGGATGCAAAGTACCGAACAAAGGCTGGCAAAGCAATTTGTGCTTCCTTCATCAATGGATACTGTGCGTGAAAATGGTTAACTATTGGCTGAGCACAGAATTCATACGACGCTGAATGCAAAGTACAAGACAGAGACAGGCAAAACAAGCGTCCGTAGGTCCCTTCTAGATCAGCGAGGGAATACGGAGCATTGTAGTCTTCGATATCATTTCAGGAAACTAAGATAACAGAATCAAGCGTCTGTCGTTCTCGCGAACTGGGTGATGAAACACGAGAACGCATCTGCTGCGAATGTGCAACTCTCGCAAGCCAAAGTCTCACACAGCTAGGGGGTGTGATTTATAGAATCGGACTCGAGCACAATATACCACATCAGAGGTCGATTTTTGCATATTTGAAAAGGTTAACACTTCCATAATTTTGTATAAATATTTCAAGCAAATTAGAGAAAACAGAGAGAGTTACGCACTGTGGCCTAATAAAATTAAACTATGCATGAAATTAGAGAGCAATTCGTACCCTAATTCATGCAATTTTGGTCTTGCGTCTTCCAAATTGTCCGCTGGTGTGTTTTCGTGGTGGTAAACGGCGCGCCGTAGCCGAATGGGTTGGTGCGTAACTACTATTCTGAATTCAGAGAGAATGTAGCTTCAAATCTTGGTGAAAAACCAAAATGAAGAAAAAGTGTTTTCTAATAGCGGTCGCCCCTCGGCAGACAATGGCAAACCTCCGAGTGTACTTCTGCCATAAAAAAGCTCCTCGTAAATAAATATCTGCCGTTCGGAGTTGGCTTGAAACTGTAGGTCCCTCCATTTGTGGAACATCATCAAGACGCACGCCACAAATAGGAGGAGGAGCTCGGCCAAGCACCTAACAGAAGTGTACGCGCCAATTATATATATATGTATGGTATATATACTTTTAGGTGCACCCTCGTATTGTACGTGCGTTATTTTTTGCCCAAACAAAATTCAAATAAATCTTGTATTTTTATGTAAACTCGTTAGAGATGCTTATACATACATTTGCTTTTTGAAGGCCACTTGACAGGTAAGCATAGATAACGGCAAAGAGTTTAAGGGTTTAACTTTAAATATTTTAAATGTGAAAATAGCTAGTTGCTTAAAGAATTAAGCTATGCGCTTATTACTTCGAAACTGATTTTTGAAGTATTTAATGGAAAGTGTGTGCTGCCGACTTATTGCAATCAGCATCCTACCAGCTGGAGCTTACCACTTAAGGGGGGAGCCTGCTTTAGAGGCTTCAAAAAATCGATTTTTTTTTTGCATAAATGTCTTCCCAAACTATCCAAAAATGTGTCCTCAAAATTTCAGAAGCAAATTCAAAATATTTTCGGAGTTACAGAAGAAATTGTGAGCAAGCGTCGAGCAGGTATAAGAGCGGCCGGTATAAATATATACAATGACTTTGACGCGCGATTCCTCGGTTTTCTATTTTTACGATTTTTCCTAACTGGCGGGAAAGATAGGGAAAAAGTTAAACGTCCTATCGAAACGAGATAACATTGTTTGTATTTAGAATTAAATTCTCTTCTAGTTGAACCTAAAAAACTTTAAGAAGTTTAAGAAGTTATGATTAACCCACTTTTTAAACAATCTAAAGTGAATTTGTTTTTCCAAAAAAATGAGTTTTTTTTTATTGTAATTAGCGAAAAATTGTTGAATTTCTCACTTTTTGTTTAATTTTCTTGGTTTAGCTAGAAGCTATACTATACTAAAATAAATTTTTTTTTTTTGGGTTTTTGGTTTGAAAGGAAAATTGCGACCTGCATCTTTTCCGCCGCACGACACATGCACACTCGAGGCGCCTCGGCAATATGCTTGTACCAGGCATAATATGGCATATATTTTAATGAAAAAATTTGAGAAGACTGTTGAAATATATAACAATAAAACCTGAACGTTGCGTTTCAATCGAATATTTCTTTCCTTCCCAAAAAAATCCACAAAAAAATCGATTTTGTGAACCCTCTAATGCAGGCTCCCCTTAAGTTAACACACTAGCTGTCAAAAGCTACAGGGCAAAAGCTAAAGAGCTTTCCAGCCACTAAGCTTAATTTTTTTATTGAATAATGGAAGTTAATCACAGCCGATACTACCATTTTGCCACCTTGATCAAAAATTTCCCGGAATATGTTTTTATTATTTTGCCATTCACATTAACTTGGAAAGTGCGAAACAATCACCGGCGGATGTTATGCAATCCACAGGGGGCCGATTCAACGTCAGTTTCAAGCAAAATTTAATGCATTTGCCGAAGAAGAAAATCTCTCTACCGCCATAAAAACACACCAGCGTACAAGTTGGAAGATGCAAGACCAAAATTGCATGAATTAGGGTACAAACTGCTTTCTCATTTATTGCATGGCTTAATTTTATTAATCCATAGTGCTATAACGCCCTGAGTTTTCCTCTTATTTGCTTGAAGTTTTGACTCAAAATTACGGAAGCTTTAACATTTTTCAATATGCAAAAAACGACTAGGGTTCGTTTTGGTCTTGGTCCTTTCGGAGCTCTATCGCCTATTATCTGGATTGCGCGTCGCACTCATATACAGACGAGTCTGTTGAGTCGGATTCAGCCTTGGAAATCATGTCTTTGGCGATATGAGCACGGCATCTTTTTTGCATGAAATTCAGGTCTTTTGGGATCACACAGCAACAGGGCGCAAACCCTTATCATTAACTTCAATATCATGAGCGAATCCATAAGCAATGTTCATGTCTTCTCTCAGCTCTCTGATGGTTAATTTGCGATTATTGATCAACTTTTCTTTCACGTTATTTATGTTTTCATCAGTTGCCGGTGTCGCCGACCTGCCACTTCATTCGTCATTCTCGATGAGCTCACGATCTCTTCTGAAGCGTTGATGGCACTCGTAAAAGGCTGCTTTATTTATAACATCATTACCTAGACAATTTCATAGCATTTCTAAGGTTTTCGCACCATTGAATTCATTTTTGATGCAAAATTGAATACAAACTCGTAACAAATTCAAATCAAAAACACGTGCAGAGGTAGATTTACTCAAAACGGCGTAATTTTTACGAATGTCAAGCAACGATGATCAAATTTTGGGGGAATGTCAGCCACAGATTTGGCAACCTAACAAAACAAACAGAAAACAGAATTCTAATCAGTTGACGCTCTAAGTCACCTGGCTGTTGTTCCGGGAACTTTTTGATCAAGGTGGTATAATAGAAACTTTACGTAATGTTATAGCAAAATGGTTGGTTTAAGAGACGAGAGGCGATCATTTAGAATGTTGGTTTGGTGTTTTCAGAAATATTATTCTCTTCGTCTTAATTAGCGCGATAGCCGCTTACGCGATTTTGGTCGGGTTTAACAAAGCCCACTAGTCGTTTCTTTCCCGTGCTAACCGGCGCCAGTTGGACACACCAAGTGAAGCCAAGTCCTTCTCCACCTGATCTTTCCAACGTAGAGGAGGTCTTCCTATTTCTCTGCTACCCCCAGGTGGTACCGCATGGAATACTTTAAGAGCCGGAGCGTTTGTTTCTATTCGGACGACATGACCCAGCCAACGTAGGACATTTTTTAATTAATAAAAAAATTAAATTTTTATACTGACTTAAGGTTGTAGTTGTAGTCTGCAAATACTTAGCGGCCTGCTCCGCTGTAAGGCTCAAAGCGAGCTCACAATGGAAGACTGTCACACAGTGACTGTGATTATCACCCTCCCATTCTCTGCTTCGAAAGGAATTTCCTGATGAAAATCCCTTCTAGACTGGAATGGTTTGAAGAAGATCCAACACCCAACACACCCGTTAAGATCTACACGGACAGGTCTAAAATGGATACCGGTGTAGGATCAGGGTTATTTTGCGAAGAGCTTTCTATTAGTGAATCCTTTAAACTACCGGATCACTGTAGTGTTTTTCAAGCGGAAATAAACGCTATTCATGAAGCCTTAAAATGGCTAAAGATAAACAGAATATCATCAACGGATATCTGCATTCTATCAGACAGCCAAGCTGCCCTACGAGCCCTGGATGCATTCCAAACAACATCAAGGAGTGTCTTACGTTGTCGCCAATCTCTAAATGAGATGGCCAAACAATATCGTATAATCTTGTGCTGGGTTCCAGGCCACAGAGATATACCAGGGAACTGTAGGGCAGACCAACTTGCAAGAGAAGGTACCTGTTTGCCAGACATAAGTAATTTTATGGAGATACCTCTCGCAACTTGCAAGCTTCTCATTAAGGACGCATTAATCAGGTCTACAAATCAGAGATGGATTAGCGTTAACACCTGTGAAATTGCTAGGCAAACATGGCCAAGGCTAAATTTACGTCTGTCCAAGAGCATTATAAAACTGAATAGACTTCAAATCAGGACCTTAGTAGGGGCCCTCACAGGACATTGTCTCATAGGAAATCATGCAAAGAGATTAGGCGTTTACACGCATGATTTCTGTCGTAGCTGCAGAAATGAGGAGGAGTTGGAAACAATTCAACACCTTTTTTGCACATGCCCAGCTCTAGCCAGAAGCAGGAACCGATTTTTAAAATCCTACTTCTTAACGAATACTCGTATAGATAATCTATATATTTTAGGTATCAATAACCTTTTACGCTTTGTCAAAAGCTCAGGATGGTTTAATATGGAGAGGGAAATGTAGCTCAGCCCCCGCGGTTTCACAACGGACCCATTTCGTGGTCTAAGTGGCATCGTTGTCTCTATGTGCGATGCGGCTGCCAAACCTAACCTAAGGTTGTAGTATTTATGGCAAAAATTATAGCACGACCAAGTACATAGTTCTTTTTTTCCTAGAAAAATAGTGTGAGAACTGCAGGGTTAGAAAAATAAATCCTCAAATTGAGTAGTTGCCTCAACCTTTTAGTCCTATCAGATAGCTCGCTATGTACAGAACCATCGAGCCCACTTGAAAGGAAGCTCACTCTCCTAACCCCATCCAGTTTTTTTGCAACCGCTTTTGAGTGAATAGGTTAACGCGAATTTTTTATTCACACAAACACATGTCTTAAAATGATCCCTACCTTTTTTTCTACTGGTAAATAATGCCTACGATTCGCTTAAGTTCATTTAACCCTACAAAAAACTTGGCTAACATAATTGTCTGTCAAAGTACACGCAACCACAAGAATGAGGTTTAGACAAGCAGGTACAATAAATAAATACTCTAGAAGAAACTAACCAAAGTACATTAACTCTTGCAACTGCGCTCTATAAAAAGATGAAAGCGCCTCTTATGTCGTGTCATATATTATTTAGAGAACACGTATGCATTTACTTTGACAGCCTCACATTGACAAGCCGCAGCGGTTTTTCGGAATAAACAACAGAAGATGCTTTTTGCCAACCTTTAACGCTCCTCCGACACTCCCCGTGAATACACAACTGCAATGACGGTAGAAGACGCTGACCAAATGTGGACTTAGGACGTGCTTTTAATTTTTAAAACGGCTTTTAAAAACACGCGATAAAACACATTGCAGTTAAAAGAAGCGCTGAGTTGGGGGCAAAGGGTCGTAACAACAAATCTGTAAGAGCTTAAATTTTATAGACTACTCACTGAAATCCCCGACTCCCATTTGTAATTTTTTTAAATAAATGTACACCAAACGTTCACACGACTCACAAATAAATAAATGAATGGAAATGTGTGAGGCAGATGAGTGCTAGCCTCTCTCTCGAAAAGGGGTAAAAAGGGATAAGCAAGTGCAAATGAATATGGTTAGAAACCAGAGAGAAAAAAGAATTTTAATACGAAAAAAATGAAATATGCAAAATGTGGCAAGGAAGCGGTCAGCGCGCTGAGCCACACATAAAATTCGTGTAAAGCGTGCATTTACATAATGAAGAATATGTCCTGATGCTGCCGCCACGAAAGGACACATGCGATTTACAGCACAAAGGCGAAAAAATGTGCCATGAAATGAAATAAAATACAGGATAACAAAAAGCGCACCAAGTGAAAGATGTGCACACGAGAAAGAGTGGTGTTGAGGGAATTAGCAAAACGGGGCCCCGAAGCGGGCATGCGCGTGAGCAGCAGTGTTAGTCAAGTAGATGCCTGTTGTTATAGTTGAAAGAGGAAGGGCGACAAATTAAAATAATGCAATGAAATCTAATACTGCCAAAGTTTTATAAAAATCAAAAATATGCATTTTTATTTATAATTTGCTGCTCCTCTTCTTTTGAAGTGGCATTGAAGAAAATTTGAACTGGTTTGGTAAAGCATCCTTAACCCATTGCCGTGCCATTTAGCTCGACGAAACTCGGGCCCAAGTGTTACGCGCCAACGCGTGGTAAACGGATCAGACTGATGCGCGAGAAAGATCACAGCAATTATGAGACTCGTGACTAACTTTGGTGGCGTACAGATAGAAACTAACATTCAATAACAACCCAGGCGCATGATATTTACGTTTGGCCCGACGATCTATTCACGACTTTGGCTCGTCATATTCATGTTTGGGCCAAAATTTTCATCACGAGTCAGACTCGTTAAAGCACGGCAAGGGGTTAAGGGTATTTCTCCTAAAAGAGAGGGTGTGTTGATTGTCTTCTAGGCATCTGCACTCTGCTTTAAAATGGATGGTTCTCAAGACAACACCGCAAACGCTGAGCGAGCAACTTGATAAAGGTTCCTCCGACCATGGACGTATTAAAGAACAATGTGAAATAAGCTTCTCAAGTATTCGGCATATACTAAGTTTGTATGCGTAAAACACTTCTAGCCTCGGCAAACTAACTGGGATTAAGATCATCTCCTCCTTGGTTAGCGTGGAATTAAGGCCATGCAAGTTTATTTTCGCTTTGTTTGGATTGCAGCAAATTTCTCAGTATAACCAAGCCGGGGAAGTATTTGCTATCTAGAAGGTTTGAGAAATAGTTCTACTCTTGGAACTCTACCCAAGACCAAAGATGCAAGCTTTTTCTGCCCACGAGTGGATTAGAGAGCGCCCAGAAAGCTTCTGAGTATAACCAAGCTGTGAAAGTATTCACCATCTAGACGGATTGTAAAATAGTTATGGTCTCTGAACTAACCAGGACTTAGGGTGCAAGATTCTTTTGGCTATATTTAGATTGGAGACAATCGGGAGAGCTTCTCAGTATAACAAAGTAGTGAATGATCTGGGAGATATGTAAAATAATACTACTCTCCGAACTATCCGAGACTCTTACTTATTATTCTCCATACAGCGAACAGCAATATGGGCTCTCGGTTCGGAGCGCACTTCCCAATATAACTAAAGTATGAAAATATTTACCTTCTAGGAGGTTTGAAAAACAGTTCTGCTCTTGGAACTATACCCAAGACCAAAGATGCAAGCTTTTTCTGCCCACGAGTGGATTGGAGAGAGTCGGGAAAAAGTTTCTCACTATAACCACGTCGGCAAAGTATTCGCCATTTGCATTGGACTGTAAAATAGTTATAGACTTTGAGCTAAAAGGGACTAAGGATGCACAAAAAAAAACATCATCACACGAGAACGGTGGTAGTAAAACGGTGCTGGCCGCTAATTAAGATTATTTCAGTGAAAATACTCAATCACTTCAACATCAACAACCACAAGGATGCAAGGTTCTTCTGGCAGACAATCGAGAGAGCTTCACAGTAGAACCAAGTAATGGAAGTCTTTGCCATCTGGGAGACTTGTAAAATAGTACTACTCTCAGAACTACCCGGGACCAATTTAGATGACTTTTCTCTCGGCTCTCGGTTGGATCTAGCCTTATAAAGTAGTGCATCATCGAACTAGATTGTCGGCATAGCTTTAAATACTTTTGTTTTGGTACCGCAACACTGTAACATTCATGATAACGAAATGGTGCAGTTCATGGATGCAGAACTATTGCGTCTCTAAGTTTAAACAACTATTGATGCTTCCAATAATGGCTAAATTTAGCAATTGACAGATAGAAGGAATTAGATTTCTTCAGGGTCTGCAGTAGTCTGTAGGTGTCAGACTGTGTCAAACGATCTTGAACTGCTATAAAAATGGATAGGAAGGATATATCCGAACTAACTGTTCTGGAACTTTGCAATGCGAGACCGAGGCAATTGTCGATTTTTAGCCCAAATTTGAAATCGGTTGTTGTGCCACTTAAGAAGGAGGATAATTTTTTACAAGGCAACCAGATTTGCGCTGGAGTACAGCGTCTCCTGCCATAACTATAACTCCGCAGTGGTAATAGTTGAGAGTCTCCTCTGCAGTTATTAAGTGTAGTATGGGACTAAACTGCGGTGTTCAGGCTGACCTACAAGATCTGAGCTTTTGTTTCACTTAATTTGTTTAAGCTCGGTGGGACAAATTTAATAGGAATGGACTACGTAGTCAGCTTCATAGGCTCGGTATATAGTCTTATTGCACTCCTGTCAATTATGCGACCGGACCTCAGAAATGCCATCACACTGGCATTTCGAATGCGATGCCACATTGAGAAAAAAAATAAGCATTTTAGCCTGGTAAGGCCGAAAGAGAGGCAGCCCATTCTAGTACAATTCTAGGTTTATTGAAAAAACTGGGTCTGGTAGAGGTATTGTGTTCTTAAGGTCGAGCTGCAAACCTCTCTCCATATTTTTACTTAAAGAAAGATGTCGGGGGGGTGATTGTTCGGACAAGCTCCTCCTATTAGTCGCGTGCATCTTGATGTTGTTCCACAAATGGAGGGGCCTACAGTTTTACGCCACCTCCGAATAGGCGTCAAAACTTTCGTGACGAGTTTTTTTTTAACTGCGCTCACTAAGGATGTCTCCCATCAAAAGTTAAGATGAATAACTATTTTTTCGCAATCCAGCTCTATTCATGATATTTGATTCTCAAGTGAACAGCAAGAGGTTGCCTAAAAAATAATAGTTAGTCCGTTTTAGTTGCAAACATATTTTATTAGTATGTAGAGCCCACTTTGCGCGTTTTTTACGCATACTCACACAAGCCTCAGCTATCTAAATATTTCACAAACCAAATTTTTTTGCGTTAATTTTTTTTTTTTTCACCCACTCCAAAGAGCGGCACATTAGTAAGCATAGAGTGCATTTGTGGCAGCGGAACATAATTTTAAATAAAATTAAAATTATTAGCTGAAATAAAAGGACAGCGTCCATTTGTGCAAGCACACACGCTCAAGCGCATACATAGAGACGCTCCGTACATGAGCAGCTCCTGCGGCAAATGCGCATAATGAGCAGCGACCGCTACTGTCACTGTCGCTCCCCACAGTCATACACCGCCCCACCAGCTACACAACCGCAGCTGAAGCTTTTCATATTCGTTTGCTTGAGGGGTGATCAGCAAAAAATTCTTGAAAAAGTCGTAGATTTACTGTTGAAAAAAGTGGAGCGAAGAGGAAAAAGGTTGTGTGTGAGCGCGCCGGTGGCTGCTTAGCATATCGCCCAACTGTGATTGTGTGCGTCCAACTGGGTGTCATTACCAAAGATTTGTTGCGCTAAGTAGATGCGTATTACTGTAGGAGTGTGTGTGTAAATGTATGTGTGAATACATATACATACATATATGTCTGTTGTCCACTTGCTTTTGACCGCACTGCGCTTCCTCTGCGCCTCTATCTATAGCGCGACCCGCTTAAAAATACCATTTAAAAGTATCAGTTGCATCCTACCATTTTTTTAATTTTTTTTCATGGTTCTCTTTTCTTTTTCTTGTTTTCGGTTTTGCCTTACATTATCCTTTTTTAATACTTTTTTGTTCATATTCGAATATATTTTATACCGCCTTTTACATTTATTTGATATTTTTTTCGCGCATATCCTTGAGTTCAGATAATGTTGCACTGATGTTTCCGTCTGAGTGGATGTATGTGTGTTGTGGCATGTGTGTTTGTGTGGTCAAATGTGTCACATGTCCAATGAAGATGTATCCATTCGCCGAAAAATGCTGCGGGCTTTGAATGGGTGGAGCCATCATTAAATATGCAAATTACTAAGGGTTGTTGTTTCAGCAACAATTGTCGTGAATTAGCAACGAAAAGAAATATCTGCAAGCTTACGAATTGTATTTTATTTTTTTCTGAAAAAAGTGGAAAACTAATTCTATAAAAAATTGAGGTCCTCATTACTAAAAATAGCACGGAATTAGTATTGTAAAATATTATTAAAATATAGTAAGAGTAGAGTAAGAAATATATAAAAATCTTTAATTTTCCAACACTCTTTTACACATATGAACCGAAACGTTGGCGGTTTTGCGTTCGATACTAGGAGGAGCTCAGGATCCTCTAATGTTGTTGGCTTGTTGGCGTAATACCTCGATTTTAGACTCATTCGGATAACTAATCACAGGGACATTGTGGAAAACTGCTGGGTGGACAAGCTAATTAGACCCGCGAGATGTTTTTCTCACGAGATGGCAGGATTGGGGTTCCCTTAAAAGTCTGTGCCCTGCTTCTGAAAATGTGAGTTTTGGGTAAACTCAGCGAGCGCTGGGTAAATACATCAACCTACAAATTCGCGAGATTCTTCTGGCCATGGGTGATTCATAGACGCTGAAATAAACTTCTTCGGTTAACTAAAAGCCGCAGCTCTCGTTGTTGTGGATTCCTACCGCTAGGTATTTGCACGGTGTGACTAGAAACTACTTCGAGCTCTTTCTGCAGTAGCCGTCTGGAGAATGAGGTTGATTCATCTTAGCACCTTTTCCTCAGCTATCCCGCTCTTGCCAGCCCCTTATTCAGACATTTCAGCTTCCATTGTTTTGTTGCCCCTGTGGATACAGCAAGTTTAGATATTACAACATACCCGCTGAATGTCATCAGTAGTATAAAACGGTTAATAAAACCGTAAATAGTCATCGTTCGGTCATCTCAAAACTTGATAAAGGTTTCTGAATGCCATCAGTAGCATGAAGAATGTTGATTTCCCGATAAAGTTAAAGATTTCCTTCAACTTTATTCAGCTTTTTGAGAGCTCAAACGGCGCTTCAAATGATCAAGGGGCTCTACACTTCAGTTAATTTGATCTTGTAACGATTAAGTTGAAGAGCTATACCCAAAATGCCCCACAATGTGAGCCTAGATATTCACAATTCCACTGAACGGCGCGGAATTGAATGACTTGGCTCATTTTAAACTGAAGCACCTACGAGCTGCTCATTTAATTAATTTTTTTTTTTTTGCGGATGAGGAGGTTTAAAATACCTAATGCATCTTCAGAGCTACCTTCACAGCAATGGTATGTCCGCAGACTAAAAAATTCCCTTGGTTTGGAACCGTCATCCACCTAGGAACCATCTTCTCATTTCAAGATCTATTCCTGTGTGACTGCGTTCAGATCCCGCTTTCACATCCGGAGAATTTTTCCCGCGAAACCATTAACGATTTCCCATGTTTAATCGATGGTTAGCATCTTGCCGATTGCATTTTCTGTGGTTATGTGATCGACTGCATTCATTTATTGCATTTACAGTCATAGTATAGAACTCCAATAATATTAATAAATAATATAAAATGTTTATGTGCGATTTAGGTTGCAATTTTTTTGGTTCAAACCGATCATCTCGTCTTCTTCGAATTTACTGCAATGATCACGTTTAATTTAATATTCAGCTCCCGAGTTTTTAAAATATTGGGTAATTTAATAAGTTACAAAGGCAACTGTCTCATTTGGTTTTGGTTGGTATTGCATTGTTAGTTTTTTCGCTAGCCCCCAAGTCCAGTTCTCAAACCCAGAAGTCACGCTTCTATAACAAGCCACTTACTTTAAGATATAAACGTCTAGTGGATAGACGTTACCGATCCTGATGAGACCTCAAGTAGCATACTTAGTAAGTAGGCCCACACAAGCTCGCCTTCTCAGGATTTCTTCTGGGACGTTATTTGGCCGAGGTCGGAAATTGTGAGCAGCTTCACTCTACGATTTCCTAGCCAAGCTAAGTGAAAGAACATATTTTTTTCAGTTTAATTTGGCAAAAAATTAAAGAAATGAGAAATCAAAAAGAAATTCAATCTCATTTTTTATGAAAAATTTATTAAAAAATAATTTACGTTGCGTAAAAATTTTATTTTTGGAAGCTACAACTTTACTTCATCTTTCAGGCGGCATGACGAAAAATCCGAGTTATTTTGACTTGATCCATTCATTGAGCCAGTTTGCGATGCTCTTGTAAGAAGTGAACCGCTTTCCAATAAGGGCTGAGTGCATGGATCGGAACAGATAGTAATCCGAAGGTGCAATTTAGTAAAAAGCATCTCACACGTCACCAAAAGTCTCTCGATATCTCTTTCCTTCAATTGATGTGGCACCCAGCTTTCTACTTTTTGGACCATTCCAATCGCGTGCAAACGTTTACCGACGGTTGATCTGTCAACATCAGCTGCACTTTTCTTTAAAAGCTAAAATGAAGCATGACTTCCCGCAAGTGTTGTTTTTCGGGACGAACGTAGACATTTTGACGTCAGATAAAAAAGGATCTTTACGCTTCAAACGGATGTCAACTACTGCGATCGAGACCTCACACATACACCTTCAAATCACAGTATATTACTAGAGCGAACACAAATATTGAATCAGCAGCGACACCTCTTTTACGAGGGCGGAAACTTATACCCATACCCAATATTTATACTAGACATTCTTTTACAAACAAATTTTAGCATCCCTTTTTTTATTAAAATTCAGAGGTAGTGATTATTTTTCTATAGAATAAATCAAACCTGGGGGTAATACTGGGAACTGAAGGGCTCAACCGTACAAGATGAATGACAGTCAAACACTTTCGCACTTCCTTCGATTTCTGCTCATCTTTGGCATTCTGAATCATCCTCGCTGTTCTACTTGTGTCTAATGGTGCAGATGCTTAGACGATGACAACATTCGATGAAGTGGCCATTCGATAGTGAGAAGTGAGGCTGAACGCACTAGGCAAAACTAGTTTACTGGAGCAGCAGCTCTTGTTCGGGAAAAACCCGAGTCATTCCGGTGCGTAGCACCTGTTACCATAGGAATGGTCATTGGATAGTCATATCATTTGATAAAGAGTTATTTGCGTTTGAGCATAAATGAAAATTTGCTTAAAACATTGAATTTCTATTGTAAAAAGAGGCGTGAATGCAAAGGGAGTTGATATTTACGGATACAGTGTGGTGCTTAATTACGGTCTGAGAGGCCTTGTGCATGGCTACCACTTCTTTGAACTCGTCTACAATGCCCATCAAATGATAAAAATATTTTTTAATAGCTTTCGCCTCTCAGAAGACAAAGACAAGCCTCCAAGTGCATAAAAAATTCACTTTCGTTTGGAGGCGGTATGAAATTGTGCAGCGCTCCATTTAGAGGGCACATAAGAACATCTTTAACGCGGTGGAAATTAAAAAAAAAAATTGAAAAATGCCCTTTTTGTTTTCAAAATTTCGATAGCAATAGGAAATATCAATATGCCAAACTTTTATAAATGCAGAATGATAGTAAATATCTCAAAGTTTTATAACAAAAAAACGTACTCCAATCGGATTGATTTATTGCAGTTTGAAACTTAATTGTACGATTTTTTAATACATTTTCGCTAATGGCACGCCTCCTTTGTAAGTTTATGCAATTTATGCAAAACGTTCCAGAAGAACTTATCTTCAAAATACAAAGAACCCTACGCAAATCGGAATATTCAGCGCATGTTTATTAGCGAACATATTTATGAGTACACCTATGAGTAGTTTTTGGGATTTTATTTCTTAAAATGTAGAGAGACTGTGATTTTAAAGCCAATAGAGCCATCATTTCTTCTTCAATCTAAGTTCAACAGCAAAAGTTCAACTTGATTAAGAAAGTAATTTTTTTAAACCATAAAAAAAAATGGTAACATTTTCCACATACTCGTATCATTCGCCTTTTCTATATCGAAGCTACAAATGTCGCCTTTTAGGCGCTTATCAGTGCGCAAACACTGCAACTATGTAAATAATTAAGAAAAAGATTAACACAAAAGATGATACGTGAAGTTAATGGAATGTGTGGGAAATGTGTATTTTGTGCCTCTCTTTCTGCATAATTTAACCTAAGGAATCTCACTGGTGAGGGATTCACAGGCACATATGTGCTTCGGGACTTGTGCATAGCACCGCACAATAGATAGCCTACTTAACTGCTCAAGACGCTCTACTCATATATGTAAATGCTAGGCTTGGCTGACTTCCGCTTTCATTATGAAAATTTTCGCGCATAAATTGAGCTTATCAAAGTTGTATGAGTGTATACAGTGGCGTTGGAAAAAATAGTAATACGTTAGATGATTCTTGGATGAAGCCGACTACTGTAACCTGACGTATCCTTAAGTCGTTTTTCTTCCTTATATGCATATAATTCTAGTTCTATAATAGTAATTCTGGTTCTTTTGAAAACTGGTCGCACCATTTTCCAAAACGGCCACCGAACACTTTTCCACCACCGTCCGGTTTATGTTGCTGGAACTAACTAGAGTTAAATATAGCCAGAAAATTTTATTTCAACAATTTTCCCGAAACTTGTATGCTGAATATTGAAACTGTTACAACAACAGCAATATTCGGAATAAGCTGTTAGAAGCTGTTAAAGAACAGCAACGTTCAGAACAAGCAAATTTATCTTTGTCGGGCAATTGCGGACACGGAAGGAAAGTGTTAACGGCCACTTTAATAGCTTATGGACTTGGTTCGTAAAGCTTACTTATAACTTAGGTGAAAAAAGTGCACTGAAAGTCCACTGAATCGTTTTTGTCTGTCACTTTGTTAATTTCTAAGTTTATTTAGATTTTGCTATAAAAAATCTAGAAAAATCTATTTCACAATGTCATTAAGCCTTCAAGCTCCAGTTTCCTCTACAGGTGAGGAAAGTTTAGGTATATTTATATTTTGTCTTGTAAAATTTTACATTTTGTATTGGATGGGTGAAATTTCACCCCTGAGGAATGACAGCTCCTTTCTCACTTCGAAAGAAATAAAGACCGACGAAGCCGGTGCTCTACGAACTTCGCGAAAAGATTTTTTTTTTTTAATAAATTTCCTTAATTTGGAAGCGGTTTTCTGGCGTTAAACGATTCATGATGACTTGCCAAACCTTACTGAACAAAAATGTCAGCATACATAGTTTGCCGTTCTCAGCTGTTAAACTATAATTATCGGTATCGATAGCTCTCGTGCAGCTAAAAAAATATATATAAGGAATTTAACTCAAAAACTTTTTTTCGACCCAATTTGTCTTGGAAATTGGAGAGTTAAAATGTCGAAAGAATCATAAAAGCAAATCCTACAAAAATGTGTGTTATTTTTTATTTTTTGTGCACTGCGTCCAAGGTAGATCTATTGCGCAAAACTTACTAAGGTACCCCATATTTTGAGGCTTTTTAAAAACTGTAGCACATTCTGGGGTTTATTGTTCCATAGTTTTTACGGAGACAGAGTAGTACCACCAAGGTGCTGTAGCCGTTTTCTGCCTAGTGCAGGACAATTACAAAGAATGAGTTCAGAATTTTCAGTGTAAATTTCACATAATCGGCAGATGATGGTCTCAGTGATATTTCAGACAACACTTCTCACCTCCTGAGAATTTCGTTGATGTGGCCCTTTGTAAGTCCACGGAACAAATTAGGGGCATGTTTGGCCTTTTTTTGCTACATGGTCCACTATTTCATTTCCCTCGTGTTCTTCAGTCGTGTCCAGGAATCCAACCCTAGCATACGAAGAAGGTGCAGGTAGTCATGTACCATTTTTGAGGTGATTGTAGTTGATAGAAGGGCGTTGAAAGCTGCCTGACTATCTGAAAGTATGCATGTCATTTTTCTACGGAGACATTCCCTCACACATATATCTCTCAATGGTATGTATTTCTGCCTGGAAGATAGTTGGGTAGAGACCCATTGGAATCGACTTTTCTTCCATCTTCTAATTTCGATCCATCAGTGTACAATATCTATTTATTTTATATATATTTATACTCTAATTTTTTATGCAATAAAAAATAGTTTATACCAAAATTTTCTTAAAAAATTAACTTAACGCAATTTGTTTTTTATTTTTTTTTTTTACTTTCTGAATTAATTATTTTTTGGCATCCATATATTATACAAAGAATTTAACTCGTGCAAAAAATGTACAATATACAATAACACTTATATTCTCGCTTTTGGCTCTCCACCAAGCCTACTACTATTATTTTGTCTTCAACTGTATATGTCTATGTAGTAGTAGTCATCAAGTGGCACTCATGTGTGTTTCTTACCCTTCCATTGTTGTTAGTTCAGGTAAATTAACTCATTTAACAAGTCTCCTGTGGATTTTGTTTTAAAAACTTCCATAGGCGCATTGCTGATTTTCAAAAGCAAGAAGAAGAATCAGAAGAAATGGCGGTTGGTTCACTTCTTATAAAACGAATATTTTTGCACTTAACTTTTACTAAACTTTTTTTGTTTTTTAATTTATTTTTTTGTTTTATTTATTTTTTTTTTTTCTTCTTTGCATCACCACGAAATCTCCTACTATACAAGGCACACATGTGCAACTTCTGTAAATTGTGTAAATTGTGGCAAGCTACAACGTGCGCTGTTGGCTCAAAAGCGGCTTTCCCAAGTAAATTTATTTGCTAGCATTTTAAACCGCCTTAAGCCAACAAAACTATTAAATTCAGCTGCCAGCAAACAACACTGACTTGCTTGTGTTCCCCAGTCCTTAGCCACAATTTTGGCTAATGAAATAAATATTCATATTTTAACTACTTAAAAATGTTTAGCTTTTTACATGCTTAGGCTACTCGGTATGTAAGTATTTGTTTATGTCTTTAGCTCTGCTTTGTTTGTCTATTTATGTGATTTCTCTTTAATTGTTTTTTCGCCTCTTCGTTTTTTCTTTGTCTAATTTCCGCATTTTTTTCACATTGTCTTCTTGCAGCGCCACTAATTTAGATGCACTGCTATTTAGCAACAATCCACACCTGGAACTGCGTCAGTTGCGCTGGCATCCATTTTCCCCTACCGACTCACACGTGCTGGTCTTACTCTCGGACAACACAATACGGTAAGTGTTTACTGGCCCAAAACGTCAGTGTGCATATTTTCTATTCTAATCCATGCGTCTAATTTATTGTTTAATTGTTTGGCCACAATTAACTGCAGTGGACTCGCTGTATTAGATTTGGTTTACAGGGAAAAGGAATATGCGGGTGTAATCTTAAAATGAGCTAGAAATTCAGTATTTAAAATTTCGCTAAAACATAAAATTATACTTTTTTTGGTGGTCTAAGTTATGTTATGTTGCACTGTACAACAGCCAAAAAAATACCAGATTGTGGTTTATCCAAGGCGCATTCATTTAAGGTGGTTACACTAGACCAACAACAATGGTTTGTAAGTTTGATTGTCAAAGAAAAGTATTGGCGAAGTAGAAAAAAAAGAATGAATGCGCCCTGTTTCATTCTGGGCTGACAGCAACATGGACAGGGCGAAAGAAAAAAACCAAATCAGCTGATTTACCGATACCATCTTTAATAGATTCGCCTTGAGTATACCAATTATGAAACAGGAAGAGCTGTAGAATATTGAACCAGCTGCCTTTTTGTCCCTAAATTTTTACAGTGTATTGACGTTTTCCTAATTTTGTCGAAAGTTGTTCTAAATTATTTGGAGAAACTCGTATAAAACTACATTTGTTATGAGTATATAAAAATATTTAATGACGCATATTTTTGTGGAACAGTTTAAGACAGTTTTTCTTACCCGTACGGCTAATTCTCATCCTTAATTTTTAAAAAATCTAAAAAATCTCGTGGAAAATTTTAGTAGAGGTCTTCTCAGGCGAAAAGAGTTTGTGACAATGGACAAAAGCGCATCATTAATTCATGTCTAGCATAATTAAACAGAACAGGCAAATGTATGTAAAGGGTGATCAATTTAGAGGCATCAGATTTTAAATTGAAATAAGACAACGAAAATTCAAATTAATTGGGCAATATTTATTATTTTTGTGTAGAACCGTTCATGACATATAGGGTGGGCCATGTAAAATTTGCTTTTTGAATCGGCTATAAAAAAAAAACTAATCAATATTTTTTCAAACTTTTTTTTTATTTTGAAGATTGAACATTGTCATTTATGAATGAAAAATAATATCGTTCAAATGACTGCCACGACTGGCTTTACAGTAGGCCATTCGATCAATCCAATTTTTAAGCACATTTTCGATTGTTTGGGCTCCAATTTCATGAATGGCAACTTCGATTTCGTGTTTTAAAGCATCAATCGTCTCTGGATGGTTCGCATAGCATTTGTCCTTAACGGCTCCCCACAAAAAATAGTCCAACGGGCTTAAATCACAGCTCCGAGGCAGCCAATTGATATCGGAATTTCGGCTGATTATTCGGTTTTCAAAAACGGTAGCCAAAAGTTCGAGTGTAACTTTGGCAGTGTGACAAATTGCACCATCCTGTTGAAACCAAATATCGTCCATGTCATCCTCTTCAATTTTTGGAAACAACTCGTTGAGCATGTCACGGTAACGCTCGCCATTTACTATAACCGCGGCTCCTCGCTCATTTTCGAAAAAAAAGGCCCGATGATGCCGCCAGACCAAAAACCGCACCAAAGAGTGACGCGTTGTGGTGTACAGTAACGTGTGGATTTTCTGAGCCCCAAATCCGACAATTTTGCTTATTGACGTAGCCACCGATGTGAAAATCAGAAAAGAAGAAGAAGGCTCACCACTTTGGAAATAGGTTTTCAATATTTTCGAATTTTGTTCAAGCGTATAGCGTCCCATTTCGTAAATGTCAAGCCTTTAAGTAAATTATGAACACATTTGACATGTCATTTGTGTTACCATTCTCAAAACAATAGGTGGTTCAGAAAGCAAACGCTATATGGTCCACCCTGTATATTTAAAGTAATCCCTCTCAAATGTTGGCCGCAACTGCGCCGTTATTCGGGCATCACCAACTTTGGATGTCTCGGTGGGGGACTTCGGTCGGTATCTCGTGAATAACTTTAGCAATGTTGGCTTCCAATGGCTCAATCGCAGCTGGTTTATCCACATAAAAGTTCAAAGGTGCGATATAACGTCCTCTCGCTCTCCGCAACGACGACGTAGTAAATCCATTGTTTTACTGGCTATATGGCAAATCTTATTGAAACCAAATGTTGTGGCGATCACAGATGGAAATCACCATCAAAAAGTCGTTTATCATGCTGCGATAGCGTTCGCCAGCCTCTTCTTAAACGAAATATGGGCCTATTGGAAAAAGTACCACCAATCTGATCGTTGGGGTGCCTCAAAAAAAACAAAAATCAGTGTATTTTCACCGGAATTTTTAAATTTATTATATCTTAAAACTTCCGCCAAAATGTTGCGGAAAAATTTACGTGAGCTAGGCCGGTTTACAATACCTCCAAAAATCAAACAATTTTTCCCAAAAAATAACTTCAGATGTTAGAAGCGTTTATGCTTAAACGGTTCCTATTTCTATCAATATATTTTCCCGTTCTTCCTAAATGAAATATAGAACCTCTTACTGCTTACCTTGGTTTCGTTAATAAAAAAGTTTTAAGATGGGTAGAGGATTAGCCTTCCGCATCCCAGCCTGATTTCGGGGCTGCCGGCATTGGCTCCAGGCTGGCAGGTGGGAGAAGCATTTCCTCCACGCAGATGAAAAGCTTGTGTCGGTCTTAGGTTAGGATAAATGACTGCCCTTGTGATGCGCCCACTTGGACAAAGTGTGCCACCTTTAACTCGGTCGAATTTTTGTATGAAAAAAAAACTGTCATTGCTTTTCAAATATCTGACAAGGTTCAAATCCCATTAGCTACTAGAGAAGGGTTAAGTTAGGGCTTTTCCCTGACCTCAATTTTTTTGTGCTATTATTATTTTATCCTTCTGAAAAAAGTGAATTCTTATAATTTTTAATATTTTACCATTTACAGCGTTTATGACAATTCTGTTCTACGTCACGTTTGGCAAGTCGGCCCAGTTCCGATGAAATCCGATAGTAGCCTGAACAGTTCACTGCCTACTGCTTTGATGCTTGGCGACTTATCTGTAGACTTTGATATTGCACCAGCAGTGGCATTAAGAGATGAGGGAATATTAAATTCCTCCACAATGACAAACAACAATACCGCAAGGGATTCACTAAATCATAGCCGAAGTCTATCGAGACATCTAAATGAGTCTACAACTGGAAATGTAAGTAAAATATAGAAGAAGAGTCAATATTAGAGCGGGTCGGTTTTTAGAATGACAATTTGTATAGCATAAAAAATGTAGATTAGGAATGTAGATAATGGGAAATGTAAGTTGAATATACATATATGTATAAGTATATGCGATATTAGAGCGAATCGCTATAGTGAATGCGCTATCCTGTGATATTAGGATGGGTCGGTTTTTAGATTCGCAAATTACACAGCATTAAAAAAAAATTAGATTTTGTTATATATAACGGAAAATGTAAGTTGAATATATAAGAATAAGCAACATTAGAGCGGGTCGTTATAGTAAATACGCAATCGTATAATATTAGGCTGGGTCAGTTTGTAGATTGGCAAATTGAATATCATGAATAATTTTTATAGAGCTTGACTCATGCGTATGCTAAGGCAGCGAAGGTACACGTAAATCATAAATTATAACCGATTCAAGAAAGTTGAGATAAAACGTTCACATGACAGGCGGGTCTGGTCGGTTGGTTGAGGTAGAGGTGATGTCTGAGTGACACATCCCAGACTTAATCAGTACAAAAGGAGCCATTTTGGTATACTACTAGTAGAACCACTATCGTTGTTTATTCGAAGTATCTTGATTTGACTCCAAATCTGCCTATGCCATCTATTTTCTTTCCTGCAGTTTCTACCAAGTTGTTCATTGAGAATTCCTCCAGCATTCTATGTCGTACAGCACACATACATGGGCACTCAAACAGATAGCGAAAGTCTGTCTCCCTAGAATCTTCTTAGTTGCATCTTCTACATCTATCGTCATCGGCCACCCCATCTTCCTTGATTGGCCTCGAATAGACCAATGGCCGGTTATTATTGACGTAATTCCGAAGATCTCTGTCCTTGGCTTTCTTAACAGCTCGTCAGTTCTGGACTTGTTATAGTCTGGCCGCGTTTCATTCGCGATTTTTAAGGTATCGGTCTTGGTCCATCTGTCAAGAGCCTGCTTCTGCAATTGCAAAAAAATCTCCCTTTTATAGACGCTTCGGGGACAACCCACTGCTACCACTTCGGATACTCTATAGGAAGTCCCCTGTCTTGCCAGCTCATCAGCTTTCTCATTTCCTTTTATGTTCCTATGGCCAAGTACCCAGATGAAAATGATGCCTATCGTAGATGATAAGGCACGACGATTTTTGAATTGGTTGTTGGTGACTTTATAGCTAAGATAGCTGCTTGACTATCTGAAAAAATACGTGCTTCTGATAGTTGTTGTGGATGATTTCTGAGTATCCTGCAAACTTCATATTCCGATTCCCCAGACGAAAGCACATGGAAGTTTCGAGTTATTTCAAATACACACCCACGCCGACGCTGCAATCCATCTTGGATCCATCGGGCGGGTCTACATAACTAGAATAATGGTGATGTTATCTAATGTACCCCTAGCTAAGGTGTGTCACCACAGCAGCATTCTTTAAAAAGTGTTCGTGTTTGTAGCATTCGACGGCAGTTTATACCCCACTTTTACACACCCAGCCGCGTATGGATGTCCCAAAATGTTGAAAACTTATTTTGTGGTATTCAATATTGAAGTATACTCGTACACTTAGCAGAGAGTAGGTCAAATTATTGGTATAAACAGAGTTTTAAATTTAGTACAATTTTATTAAAAATATCACTCCATCTGGTATCGCTAGGGACCAAAAGATCTATGCGTGGCTTATTGCCAACCAGGCTAACCTAACCTAACCTATTAAAAATATCTTTGTTGAACACTTTAACTCAATAACTCCCCCATAAAAGTGCCTATTTGTGCCTTGTTTTAGAAGTTTTAAAAAATTTATTTCGGAGGTCGCTACAGGGTTAAAACATGCCAATTAATGGTTACCCGAAAACTTTCACAAACAAATATAAATGGGGTTTTAGCTATTACAAAAAACAAAAAAATACTAATTTAGTGAAGTTTCACATAAATTGGTTTTCGAAAGGGAATCTTTTATGTAAAATTCCTCTGAAGTGTGTGACAATCAAAACTATTTTTCATATATTTTCAAAAATCGAAGGCATTGCTGCTGTACATTTCAGAAGTAGAACGTTTTATCGGGTGGATCGGTTCTATCTATATAAATATATTTTTCTAAACACTCCTACTAATTTAAGCCGCTAGAGGGTTAAAATGTGTTAAAAAATTATTACCCAAACATTTTTACAGATAAGTCTTAATATGTTTTTAGTTATTAAAAAAACAAAAAATCTGAATTACAAAAATTAAACCCTTTTTATGCCACAATATTTGGTTTTCGAAAGGAGCTTTTTAATGTAAAGGAAAGGAACTTTTCATTGAGAATCTAAAGTGTGTGACACTCAAAACTATTTTCCATATATTTTCAAAAATCAGTATTAGAACTTTTTATCCTACTAAACCTATCCACCCTAATATCTATATAAATATATTTGTCTAAGTCATACCAACTAATATTTTGTTTAACAGAAAAACACACAAAATTCTGAACGCATCGAGTGGCCCATAGTTGTGCTGCGTGAGAATGGCAATATTTATGTACTAATGGCCGGGCTAGACAGTCAGAGGTAAGTTTTTGCTAAAAATGTATGAATTTTTTTTTCTTAATTAAATTTACTTGCTTGCATTTTCCTCACACAGACCACGCCTACAAGGCCCTCTTACAATTAGGCCACAGAGTAGCGATAATTATGGCTTGGATTCTTGCGCCATTTTGGTCATACCATCTTTGCCACCCACACTAATCATTGCCGAGTCGAATGGCAATCTGCATCACGCACTATTTCTCGAAGCAGAGGAAGCAGAAGAGGTGCGTAGTAGAAATTTCTACTTTTATTTCAGCTAAAAATTTATACATTTTTTTTTTTGGTTTTTTTTAGTCTTTCAATGAAGTGGACATCAGTTTGGACATACATCCGTCCGAGTACACAGTGCATGTGCTGGAGACAGTCATGCTGGAGTTGGGTTTGCCCAAAGATGATCCAAAATCAAAGACATATAATTGTCCAATACATTTAAAACGGTTTGTTTGATATTTATTATTATACATTTTTTTATATGCATTTGTTGTTGTCTCCCTACTTTTTGTTCTATTTAATGGTATTATATAGATTTTTTTATTATATTGTATAATATTATTATTATTACTATTTTTTTAATTTTTTTTTGTATTAAGAAAACCTACACCTACGATGAAAAACGATAGGATCTCAACATTTTGACCAGTTTTCACATTTTCTTGTTTTTTGTTTCCGTCAAGACGAAAAAGTATTATAAATCAACGTAATTTTTCAAACTTGCGCTTCATTTTCTTAAGAATTTACAAGAAATTTTTCTAGAAATTCTCATGAAAAATCACGGATTTGTGATGAAAAGTTTGTGCACTTTTTCTAATTTTTATATAATTCAAAGTTTGAGACTTGGATTTATATAGTTTTTGTAATAGAATGAGCTTTACTAAAAAAATAATAATAATAAAAATTCAAAACAAAAAAGAAAAAGTAGTCAAAACTGGTCAAAATGTGGATATGCTATGATTTGTTGCTGGCTGTAAAAGCTATTTTTTTAGTAGAAATACTATCGGGTAATTGTCTGTCATTACAGGATGACTGCCTACATTGAAGCTTAAAAACAAAACACATTTTTTTGTTTTTTGTTTTTTTTTTCTCTATTCATCATTATGGTCAAGTTCTCAATTTTTTTTATTTTATTAAGTGTCATAGAGGTTATATAAAGAACGCGTTAGCCGATAAACAGCCGTCCCGTGACATTGCTCGTTTTGCAAAAAAAATTGCATGACATTCCGGCATATTCCTTAGGTCCTCTGAGAAAACGTTCGATGGCTTTTTAGCGTCATTCTCCCTTTTTAGACTTTGGTCAATTTTTGGCTTCAATTTGTGATGTGCGTCTCGCTGTTGTCCCACAAATGCTAAGACCTACAGTTTTATGCCACCTCCGAATGGTAAGATGGTTTTTTATGAGGAACTTTTTCATGGCAGAAATACACCCGTAGGTTTTCCGTTGCCTGCCATGGGACTGCCGCTTTAGAAAAAACTGTTTTCTATC
This sequence comes from Anastrepha fraterculus, assembly GCA_037575425.1. Classification (NCBI taxonomy): domain Eukaryota; kingdom Metazoa; phylum Arthropoda; class Insecta; order Diptera; family Tephritidae; genus Anastrepha; species Anastrepha fraterculus. The sequence continues at coordinate 65,665 of JAYXIM010034987.1, read as the reverse complement.
ATATGATGTTTCTTGTCCGAGATCTTGAAAACGAGCACTAGCGAATGGTAGTCACGCACCAGCCCATTCGGCTACGGCGGCCGACAGATATGTTTCTGCTGCTACAACAACAACAGCGACGGTAGAAAAAAAACTAAAAATTAAAAAAAAACATATATTAAAAATTAGAAGAAAAAACTACTAAGATTTAGAAAAACTTAAAAAAAATTCACTGCTTGAATATTAGAGTATTAAAAATAGTTGCCTCAAAAATGCGTCCATAAAAAATGTTAATGCGACTTAAAATTGACTAAAGATGGGACACAGAAATGGGAAATATTTATATTTTATTTATATACAATTATATTCACTTATGCATTTTATTATTATTATTATTTCGTTTTAGGTTAGATAGACGAGCTGCACTTAAAAAAGTTCATCAATTGTTCTCTTTTAAATTTTATTTTACTCTTAATTTTAGTTTTTTATGTATTTTTGCTTTTTTTATCACATAGTAAAAATCATATCATTTTTAAATAATTTTTTTCTTTTCTTTAAATTTTATTTTGCCTTTATATTTTTATATTTATATTTAATCATGAAGCAAAAATAATTTTTTTTCTTTTAATGTAAATCTTTTCTTTTAATTTGTTTTGTTTTATTTTTGTGTTGTTTCAATTTTCGTAAAATTTTTTATTTCAAAATTTTTTGAGTACTTGTGCTTTCTTCATCTCAAAGTAAATGTCACATCTTTTTTAAATTAATGCGTTTTTACTTAAATTTTTAATATTAATTATGTATATATTTTTTTAATTTTATTTCTACTTTCACATTTTAGTTTATTTTGTGTATTTATGCTTTATAGATCGTACAGTAAATGGCATATCTTTTTTAAAAACATTTTTTTAAATTAAATTTAATTTTTTTAATTTTTTCTCAATTTGGTTTTTTTAATTTAATTTTTTTTTTAAATTTTTTATTATTCGTTTACTTTTTAATTAAATTTATTTCATAAAGTAAATGGCATATCTTTTTTAAAAACATTTTTTTTTATTTAATATTTTTTAATTTAATAATTTTTTTTTTACTTTTTTAATTTTCGATTACTTTTTAATTAAAAACATTTTTTTTTAATTTAATTTGTTCTTAATTTTATTAAATTTTTTTCTTCGTTTGGTTTTTTTTTTAATATAATATATTTTATTTTTGCCTTTTTTAATTTTAGTTAACTTTTTAATTTTATTTTATTTTTGTGTATTTATGCTTATTTGATCTTAAAGTAAATGGTATACCTTTTATAAAAACATTTTTTTATAATTTTTTCTTAATTTTATTTAATTTTTTCTTATGTTTTTTAATTTAGCTTATTTTTAAATTGTTTTGTGTATTTATGCTGTTTTGATTATAAAGTAAATGTCATATCTTTTTTAAAAATATTTTTTTTATTTAATTTAATTAAATTTTTTTTTCAATTTGGTCTTTTTTAATTAATTTTTTTTTTTTTGAATCTTCGTTTACTTTTTAAATTTAATTTTTTTTTGTGAATTTTTGCTTTTTGGATCATAGTTTAAATGTTATGTCTTTAAATTATTTTATTTTTTGTTAATTAAAAGTTTGTTTTATAATTTCATTTTTCTTTTTTAATGTTAGCTCATTTTTTGTATTTATGCGTTTTTGATCTTAAAATAATTTCCATACCTTTTGTAAATTAAGTTAGTTAGGTTAATGTTATTTATTTATTTTTAATGTGTTTTTTTTTTAATTTATTTTATTTTTTACTTTTGTAATTTCTATTTAGGTACTTATTTAATTTAATTTAATTTAATTTTTTAATATGCATTTATTTTGTTTTTATGATTTTGGATCGTATAATAAATAATTTTTTTTTTATTTTAGTAAAAGCAAAGATCATTTTTTGCTTTGAATTAAGTTTTTTTTAATTTTGATTTTTTAATATATTTCACTTAGTTTTTTTTTTTACTTTTTAATGTTTGTTTGTTTAATTTTTGGTTCTTTTTGTTTTTACTTTTTAGTTTTAATTTTATTATGTATGCCTTTTTCACCATACCATTGCTAATTTAACAATAAATTTCTTCAATTTCTTCCAGTGATTATATCAATGAGATGCGCTACTTCGCCTACCACAATGCCGGGTTGCATGCGATCACCATTAATTTCATATCCGAATTGCAGCGTTTCATAGAAAGTGATGGTGAGCAATTCCACTCTAAACCTCCATTCTCACACTGAACATCAGCACTAATTTACTGTTAATAATACTTTTTCTACTACTCTGTCACAGTCGACTCCGACATCAGCCCGCTCTCGATCGCCTCACATGCCGAATATATCGTTTGTACAAAAATCGATGCCAGCGAACGCATCAATGCCGTACTCGGCTTCGTGCTACTACAAATGCCCTCGGGCGTCGTACTACTACTTAGCAGCGGTGAGATTATTAGTTTGAAATTGATCATTGACCCGAAAATACTTGTGGAATCGGTCAAACTAAAGGAGGAAACCGAAAAGTCAATGCCCAAGTTGGAAGCCGAATCCGAATTGGATCGTATGTTGGAGCCATCCTTCGTGGATCACATCAAAAGTATGCTCAAACGTGATGTTACACAACCGATACTCTCTGTGGATAAGACCAGTACACCAACGCCACAAGAAAGTTATGAGTTGTTAGCACAAGCAATAGAAGTATTGCGCACCCAGTATCTGAAGCGACATGAGCAAGTGCGCGGCGAGATCACAAAGCGTGTAAATACGATAAAATTACGCAAGGAGCAGCAGGAGCGTGAAATTGCCGATTTGGAAAAGGAGCGTGAAAATATACGTGAGACGGCGCATAGGCTAGCTGAGCGTTTCGAGGAGATTAGCGATCAGCAGGAGATCATAACAAAGAAGTGAGCAGGGCGAATTCAATGAAAAAAAGTTTAATTATTATATTATATATAAATAGAATTGGCTCTTCACCTTTTATTGGGTGTTTGGCTGAGCTCCTCCTCCTATTAATTACTACTATTTTATATTGAACAGATGCCAACATCTGGTGCGCCAAGCACATACACGCCTACCAACCAATCCGATTGCTGATAAGGAATTTGCACAGGAGGTAGAACGTATCAATAAGGAGACTAAGGCTTTGACAAATGCTATGCAGAAGGCGCGGGACACCATCAACAAGCAAACCTATCATGTAACTGTTCTTACTTTTCATATTAAAAAGAATATGAAATTACGCTTTCTCTTTTTGTCTCCTACAGATCTCGAAATACAATCAGACAGCTAAGAAAAAGACATTTCATTTACCCGAGCGACAGGAGAAGAATATCAAAGAAATACTAATACAGATGTAAGTAAAAATGATATTGAATAATGTGACGCGTAAAACTTTTTAAGGATTAGGTTGAGTTTGGCGCACCCATTTGGTGTGCATTGTTCACATACTTTGGTGATAATTTGTCTCAAATTGAAGAGCTTTAAGAGCCGATTATGAAATGGAATATACAAACAGACATTAAACGACATTCATCGGAAGACCCTTACCACCTCCCTTAAATCTCGATCCCCGAATGTCGTTATTTGAGCCCAACCACCACTAATTGCAGACGAAGAGCTCCAACTTCCCCGAGAGTCCCGCGTAACCTTGGCACAACTACGTGCCCACCATGTGAAGGCACACCACCTTTTCACATGTCCCATCAAACCTACTAACCTAACACCCCTCCCCCTCTGGACCCAACCTATCGAAACAGCACATTTTCTAGGCCTATCGTTAGATGAGTTAGACGAAGATGATCGGTGACTACACCGCAGGGCTTAGTAAACTGCTACAACAACAACAACAAAAGGTATGCCCATTTTAACACGTTGCATGCCAAGCGCATTTGAAGAAAATTTTCAACAAAACCCAATCAGGCTTTTTTTGGCAGAAAGCGGGTGTTGGTAGGAAATATAATATTGATTTCTGAGTGATTTTATAATTGTTTTTATATGTGGCATATATTTTTTCGACAAGGCCCTGTATGACGAAATTTGAGTTCGTTACGTTCACATGACAGTCGGTCCTACGTAACCGGAACGTAATCCGAGACGATGTATATCCGGCCAAGTCACTCCAGCAGCGTTCCCCGAGCATGTATAGGTATGTATATGCTGTTGCAACAACAACAACAACGAAATTAAAGTCGTAAAAATCATCATAGCGCTTCTGCAATTTAGTCGTGCGTTTTGTCGGATTTCCACATTTCTCTCACCTGAGACGTCACGCCTCTATGACGGACCCAATCTTCTATTCTATAGGGTTGATTAGAAGCTTATGTTGCTGTTGTTTTTGTTGTTGGAGGCCTGCTCTACTGGCTTTGCACGATTTGCTTTACTTTGAAAGCTTCTATGGCAACAAGGAAATAATAATCAGAAAAAATCGAAGCGACGCCTGAAATGGAAATGTCAAAGGCCGACAAAGGCGATGCCTAATAAAAACTTATAGTTTGCTTCAAGCACGTGAAGAAACGCGTCTATTTGACCAACTTTTATATAGTGCAGTCCATTTCTATTCCTTTTTCACATTGGAAGCAACGCAAGTTGGCGCACCTTTAATTGATGAAATTCTAAGCTATTGATTTACATTAGTGACGTATATTGTTGTTGTAGTTTGTCAACATAAAACCTTCCTCATGAACTGTTTAGACATTCTGCTAAAGTGACAATCCTTGGCGGAATATAAATCCGGGTCGTTCCGGTAACCTGGTGCCAATTGTCGATAGAACGAGCTAATAAACCTGTTTTTCTTGTTGTTTATAAAGATTTCCATCACTCAAAATATTTTCTTTTTTTTGTTATTTAGTAAAAATATTATTCAAAAACCAAATTGATGATTAATTTTGCGCCACCTTATATATACATACATGAAGTGGGTGTCATAACTATGGCACAGACATTTATTCACAATTAATTTATTTCTTATTTAATTTTTAATATCTCCTTACGAAAACATAATTCATTGTATTCTTCTTCTTCTTCTTAATTGTTTAACAAATTGTGCCAGTCGTTTCTTTCGCCAATTGCACATACCAAGTGAAGCCAAGTCCTTCTCCACCTGGTCTTTCCAACGCAGAGGAGGTCTTCCTCTTCCTCTGCTACCACCAGCTGGTTATTATAATCCGTAAAATCCATAAAATCCAAGCTTCAAACTTTGTTCAAAGTTACCAAAAGAAAAACTCAACAAATTTGCATCAAAATTTCATACTTTTTAATTAGAATCTTTAAAAACATTTCGGGTATGCAGTTTTATAGCTCATCGAGCTTTGGTTCGATTTTATGAAGCCTGTGAAGTTGTGGCCGATGGCATAGAGTAATAAAAGGAAAGTTTGAAGTGACTTTTTTTATTTTAAATTTTATTTCTTTACTTATTTTTTTTCATTTTTATATTGCTGGCAATATTAGTCATTTTCTTCCATATAAAGGTTGCTCGACATTTTTTTTATATGAACACTTAACACTGTCAAAAACTATATACTATATAAAAAATAGACGCCATTTTTGAGCTTACACTTTATTATTGAATGCCATCGGGCACAAATTCACATGTTTCATTAAATCGAACCTGCCAACACCTCTTTTGATACTTCTGAAATCATTTGAAATCAATTTGAATGAAAATCTGGTTGCAATTTAAAGCAGCGCGACAACAGAGTCGTTGACAATTCAGATAAAACGGCAGCAAATTAAGTTAACTCGAAAAAAATAATTATACATACGAAGCACTCTGTAAATTTTGGTTTGCTTGTCCTAGACATGTACTCAAGACTTCAAATGTTGGAGGCGTATGGAACTTTGAAATGTCGGTTACACCCTGTGCGATGCAGCTGTACAGTACGCATGGAAAATTTTATTTTTTTAGAGACCCAAGTGGAGTAGAAAATTAAGTATGTTTTAATATAATTAAAAAAATTGAAAATAAAATTGTTTGCTAGAATGATGACATAAGCATACCCTTACAGACAAGTAAGCGACTTATCTTTGAGGAAATTGTAAGAGCAGCGAATGAAAGATGCAGAATCGCCCCACAATTGTGACCGACTTTCAATGTTAAATGCACAGAATCTCTGCTAATCCAAAAATAAGCAGTCTTAGCACACTAACTTCCGTTGTAGCTGGGCACGTCCTAATAGGCAGATAAGCCCAGAGGATGGGCCCATGACTTCAGCAGAAGCTGTCTAGATGAGGAGAAAACGATCCAGCACCTAATGTGCGATTATCCTGCTCTATCCAGACGTGATTTACCATTTTCGGTAGACATTTCTTTAATGAATTGGAAAATCTCAATACTGTAGAAGGAATCTTCTACAATTTTTGAAAAATGCCCACTGGTTTTAGGAAATATAAGGACAAGTTCCCCACGCGGCATCACAATTGGCTATGGCCTGAGTGTGTCTTACAGTGGAAAACCGCTTCAACCTAACCTGCAATTTCTTGATGACTGATGTCCAATTGGAGTTCAGGTTTATTCGCGTCCAATTTAGAGTTTGCAAAATCTAATCAAAATATTTATGTAAAGGCATACATGGGTCCTACTTTCGATTGAAAAAAAGGAAAAACTCTATGAAGCAGCATTGCGCTGGATATCGGAATGAAGAAAAGCATAATAAAAAAAATATCTAATTGGAAAAATCTTCTTATGTGAATATAAATGTATTTTATTTTAGGCTCATATGCTAAATGTTCCTAAACTAGTCAAATTAACTATGAACTAACAAATTCCGCTAAATTCGCCTGGCCTGGAGACAATTTTTAGGAACCTCTTTGTTATGATATTGTTATTGTTGTTGTTGTAGCAGCATGAACATTCCGCATACATATACGGGGAATGCTGCTGAAGTGACAGTCCATGGCCGGATGTAAATCCGGGTCGTTCCAGTTACGTAGAACCGACTGTCGTATGAACGACCTCTTTGTTATCGAAGATAACACCCTTCATATCGTGTAGCTGGGCAATGTAAAACTCCTTATGCACCACACAGACTCGCTTATGACACCTACTCCCATACACGTTGCAAATGTCCCGGGCTGCTTCGGCAACTTTTTGACCTCGATGAAAAACAAAGAAGAGCAGGTGTCGAAAATGTTGCCTCCTGAGTATTATATTTCTAAGCCTCCAAACTAATAAGAAATTAAATAACTCGAAAATAAAATTAACATACTTTTGTAGAGCAGAAAGAGTTCTATCGAATGAATACTTACCCTTTCGTTGTAAATAAAAGAAAATATAAAATCGCTATGAACTTATTCCCCAACCAAATATTTTGCCGCAATATCCTATACGTGTAAGTATGTAATTTTCTGGGATAGGTTTTTAGAAGCTAAGAAAGAAGTACTCCGCAAAAAAACGGAGTCATAGGGGGAGTAATTATACTTTCTAAAGATAATTTGTTCAGAGTAAATTTGTACATAAAATTATTAGTAAAAGTCACAATTTTTTATGGGCCGAAACTATCATAGGGAATACTTAATGGACGTTTACCTCTAAATGTAGGTCGTCAAGTTTTATGCTTACACCTGAAATAAGAAATGTATTATGTGCTGCTTTTTTGTGGCTGACATGCACTCTTGCGGTTGGGTTACCCACGGACGCACTCCTACACGCTATAGTACTTCTCTGGTCGTATTGTAATTTAAAAGCTATTTGTTTATTAATTTTTTTGATGTGAAACATCTATTGGCTCACTAGTAAACCGAATCGTTGGCGTGGCGACGCTTGCCGTGTGTAGTAGTATTTATGTGTAGTAGTATGAGAAGTGCTAAGCCAATTTCAAAGGAACAACTCACAAATGATGTGGGTTAAAGTGTGTTAGTATGTGTGCCATAGAGTAGGCACCTTTGAGGCGAAGAAATGACGAAGGTCAGTGTTTGAGTTGAAAAATATCAAAAGGTCACAGAAAGCAGAGCCACAGCAGAAAGAAGTTTCATTACTCAATTATTTAAACCAAGTGGAACTATTTTGCAATGCCAAATTTATTGCTTTATTAATTCGAAATGAAAAGTGCAAACTTATTTAATAGCAAAATCGAGATATGCCAGCTCGTAATGAGCAAAAGTTGAAATTGAATAAAAAGTTAAAGCCTATGGAGGAACGCATATTTTAAAGACACATTTTGATTATCATACAAAGTGACACAAAATTAATCATGCTATCGGATTATTTATATTTTTTACAAATAGTGCAGTACGTCAATCATAATTGAAATTTGTGAAGTGTAGAGCTGCTGTATAAAAACAGACAAGCAATGGCGGGCGTAAAGGTCAAAAGTCATCACTCAATATAATTTTTTTATTTATTATTTTTTTAAGTTTATTTAATAATTTTCAAATACAAATCTGGATGATTAATTTTGCGCCACCTTAAAATTCACAAATTCCATCACTCAAAATCATTCTTTTATTTAATATTTTTTTAATTTTATTTAATAATTTTCAAATACAAATCTGGATGATTAATTTTGCGCCACCTGAAAATTCAAAAATTCCATCACTCAAAATCATTTTTTTATTTAATATTTTTTTAATTTTATTTAATAATTTTCAAATACAAAACTGAATAATTTAATTTTAAGTTCAAAAAATTTCATCACTCAAAGTCATTTTTTATTTAATTTTTTTTAAATTTTATTTAATAATTTTCAATTACAAAACTGGATGATTAATTTTGCGCCACCTGAAAATTCAAAAAATTTCAGCACTCAAAGCACACAGCAAAGAATTTCAATTGCAAATCAACAACAATCCAGGAGAATCTACTACCAAATATGGAACAACAATAGATGCTGTATTTGTGAGATATCTTGATAATATTTCATCCAATACTTTTGTAACGTACTTTAGTTATCATCGACCAATCGTCACAGTAATACCGGCAGAGAAAACATCGAATATAACTATTAGTGAAGCCACAGATGAAAATGTTTAAATTGTGGCTTGATATTAATATCGAATTTTGATATCACATGTACAATAAATGTTTATTAAATAAAGTTACCATTTTCTGTAAGAAATTCGTAATACTTCATTTTTTCATTAGGCTATATTTGATTCCTGTAATAATATTATCTTTTATGCATATTACTTGTACACACACGATGTTTCACATCTGCCAGGCGTCCCATGACGGCTCACATTTTTTTTATTTTATAAGTTTCTATCCTTATGGCGTCGAAATATTTCGTAAAATATGGACCAATTTTATATGGGTCAATTTTACTCTGTCCGAGTTTTTGCTAATTTATGGTAATGTCCGTGAAGCTCTTCTCCTGCATATTCTAATAAACTTTTATTTATTATAACTTGAATAAATAATAGTAAATTCATTTATACTTATTTTTATGCAGAGTATTTATACTGTTCTTTTTTTTTGCAGTGCTGCCGAGGTGGATAGCCAAATTCGTGATGTGAAGCACATAAACCAACAACTTGGCATTTAAAATCGTTAACAGTGTCTGCGAATTTTAGTATCAACATCCATTAATTACAATTAATTAGTAGAGGCGACAAAGCCCACTAGCTTAGTTTCGAAGCACATCAAACGTTCAAATATGGAAATTAATAATAAAAGTTTGTTTTGGTTATTTTTGCGTTTTGTTGATTGATTTTTGATGCATTACATTCATTTTTTATAAATATTTTGATTTAAATAAAATGTTTAACTTTCATGTTAATATAAGCAGCAAACATTACCAATAAATTTCAAGTCCACATATATTGTATGAAAAAACGCTCTTACTCTTTTCCCTACTAAATCATACATAAATTCGCAGCACAGACAAAAATGTCACTGGCGATGGTGCACTCCTTCCTACCGCCATTTACAAGTCGCTTGCGTTTTTTACTTTCGCGTTGAGAGGCTCTTACACTCCCAATTCTCAAGTAGGTGTTGGGACATAGTAGCGTTCGAGAAAACAATCTGTCTGTGGTGCTACGAGTCACCCAATGCGATCAGAGTCAATTATGGACACAAGCGCAGCTCAAAATTTTCGATGGATCAGGTACACCCGTACGGGAGGTAACGAAATTCCTTAGCAAACTAAATAGAAAGTTGGCACTATCGGGTAGCTTCCGAAATTCGCTTTTGAGTGAATTTTAATGTACCTACATAAAAAATTCAATAAAATTCACCCGGAAGTAATTTACAGAATCTGCCCGAATACCTGGTTGAACTTAGCACGGCACATAAGAATGGGAACAGCAGACAATTCATACAGGTATCATTGGAAACCCACTATGTATCCGCTGTCTATAGGAGGACAACAATACAGAAAACCCCTTTTTATGTTAGTTTGTGGCGTTTTCTAGGCTACGGTAGTACATTTATGGGTCACATTAAATAAGAATGGAAAATATGCATTATCCTTCTCTAGACAATTTCTTGCAAGCTTGGATGATGAGAATACCCGATGAGGAATCCCTTGAAGTGTTTGAGAAAAATATCGTGTGGAAGATTTTCGGACCTTTGTACGTTAGCGATGGCGATTATCGTAGTAGGCGATGGAACGATGAACTGTATGAACTTTACGACCACATAAACATAGCGCAGCGAATAAAGATTCAGCGGCTTCGTTAGCTGGGTCATATCTTCCGAATGGTTACAAAAAGGTCTTCCATTAAAATTTAAAACTTTCTTTCTAAGAATTAAAAAAAAAAATCGGACACTCAGTTTTATAGTCCATGAAATTTTTAGTACAACAAAGTGCAAGAAAAGCCTGTTAATTTTTCCCCCTGAATGTCATGCATTTTTTTATATGGAGAAAATGCGCAACATTGTTTGCGGAAAAAAGTATCTGAAACCAAAGAAAATTTTGAACCACTTTAAACTGGCACAATTTTATACTCAAATTTAATGAGCCACAAAACTACGTTCTTTATTTTTTTTTTTTAATTTTTATTAAATATTTTAATATGTTGATGCAAATTTGTTTAATTTGTGAAATAATTAGTGCTATTACAACAACCTTCGGGCACAGGTGTGCGAGTATAAAAATATTTGAGGAAAACGCGCGCCGGGCACACCAGACGCACATAAATCTATCACAAATGCCCACACGCACGGTTCGCATGTCAATGTTGCTGAAAACATGCTGCTAGCAACAATGTTGCGCCAAAGCACAATATCATACATACATACATACATATGCACGACGAGTCCTATGTGTAGCCGTAAAATGATACATTGCATTTGATTTTATTTTGAATTTGTTTTTGTTCGTTTTTTCTTTATTTTTTTCGCCTTGCTTTGTGATTCTTTCAATTTTCTTAAATTATATATAATAAAATGTTTAAAAGCGCCACGATCATACGAGCGCAATGTGATTGTTAAAAAAATTAATGTATTAACATAAAAAAATAGTCTTAGCAAAAAGTTTCCCTCGATTGGTGTATCGTCAATGATGAGTAGGCCCAAGTTCTCCGAGGCAAGGTGCATGCAGATTGTGACGAGAATAAATTGGGCACGTTGGAAGTCTTGCGTTCGTCCGCGCTCCAACAATTCCTGCACAGCCGTGTATGCATGTTCAACAAGTCAATGATCGATGAGCGGGCCCCAGAACATTTTCGAAATTTTCGTATCATCTTCGGTAATGAAGAATTGACGTCCCAAATGTAGAAACTCCTTTAACGACACTTGGCCATCGCCATTCTTGTCTATCACAGCAAAAGAAATTGCAGCATCGTCATCCGTAAGACCCAAGCAATGGAAGAACAACTTATACTGGTCGAGATCCAAGTGGCCGGTGTGATCGTAATCGACGGCCTGCAAGAAAAATTTGAAAAAATATATTCAATATTTGCTAACTCTGGTGGATAGTTTGCAATTAGTTACCTTAAATAAATACGGCAGAAAGCGACCAATACGCTTTACCATCTGTTCGTCGTTGAGACGATGATGCACTTCAACAAGAAACTGCTCAGCAGTTATTAAATTATACGGCGTTATTTCACCGAATTGCTCCTCCCAGGTTTGGCGCATCACTTGCTCGAATTCAGCCGACACCTCGGGCGTGAGATGACCCAAGTCAGTGAAGCGTTTGGCAATCAATTTGAAATCGTCAAACGATATGACGCCATCGCGATTAACGTCGAGTATGCGATGAAGCGTACGCATTTTGCGACGCCAGAACTCCGAATCGCCCTGCAAAGAGAAGAAGCAGAGAAGAGGGGTTAAAACTTTGTACAGAGTGCAATGAAATTTTTTTTTTAATGAAAGTTACTTTTTGGTTCAGATAAAAAGAGAAGCTAAAGGTTGGTACTATAAAAAATGCGCTTGAATTACAAAAGAAAAAATTAAATCACTATTGAGAGAAGGAACTAAAGCTTGACTCGATTTCTAATGAATTTTTGTATAAAAATTAAACTCAATTTTGTGTAAAAACGAGCTAATGCATGACTCTATTTGGAATGAATTTTTTTTATAAAAAATTTAACTCAATTTTTGAAAAAGAGCTTAGCTAACCTGTACCCGATTTTAAATGAATTTTTTTTTATAAAAATTAAAATCAATTTTGTGTGAGAAGGAGCTAAGCTTGGCTCGATTTTTAATGATTGTTTTTTTGTATAAAATGAAATTTTTTGTATAAAAATTAAACTCAATTTTATGTGAAAACGAGCTAAAGCATGAGTCGATTTCTAATGAATTTTTGTTATAAAAAATTTAACTCAATTTTTGAAAAAAAGCTAAGCTAACCTGACCCGATTTTAAATGAATATTTTTTTATAAAAATTAAAATCAATTTTGTGTGAGAAGGAGCTAAGCTTGGCTCGATTTTTAATGATTGTTTTTTTTTTTTAAATTAAACTCAGTTTTGTGTAAAAATGAGTTAAGCTAAGCTTGACTGAATTTGTAATGATTTTTTTTTATGAAAAATTAAACTCAATTTTGTGTGAGAAGCAGCTAAAACATGACCCGATTTTTAACTAATTTTTTTTTCTAAAAAGTTGAACTCAATTTTGTGGGGGAAGGAGCTAAACCTTGACTCGATTTCTGATCATTTAGTGATTTTTTTTATAAAGAATTAAACTCATTTTTTTGTGAAAGGAGCTAAGCTAAGCTTAACTCGATTTCTGATAGATTTTTTATTGATAAAAAATTAAACTCCATTGTGTATTTTGACCAGAAACGGAGCTAAAACCTAAAGCGGATCTCATCATCATCAATTCATAGAGTTTCAAGTTGGAGCTTAGGTACGACCAGCGATTTCTATATGCGATTTAAATATTTCTTAAATTTACTTAATAAAGCCACTTTAATTTATTTCTTTATTTTTTACTTGCCTTTTGCTCTTTGGTTGCTATTTATTAAAAAAACAAAAAAAAAATTGTGCTGTGGAGAAACTAAAATCGTGTAATGTATTCAAATAATTAATTCAGAAAACTTGCCTACATTGATATGTAAATTAATTGGTCTCATACCTCCGACACGTCTACGGTCATGAAAAAAAAAAACAATTTTTTTCCATTTTTCGGGCCTCAGCACCTCATTAAAAGTGCCGGCATGTTTTCATAATTTTTGTTTTTTTGTTTTTTGTTTTATTCATGCAAAGACTTCCAAAAGACACCACACGCTTACTCTCTGTAGGTGCGTGCAAGGGAGGAAGAGGTAGGAGGAAGAATTGTAAGAAAGAAACAAAATTCGTGGGTAAATGTTTATTAATCGAAGGCAATAACCTGTTATTTCTTAATAGAGCATATTGCAGCTCCATTTGAGTTACTATTAACTATTTTTCAGGTAAGAATAAAAAAATTTCATTTGAAGTGTTGAAAGTCTTAAGAGTTTTTATGGGTGAAAAATTAATGGAAGTTAATAGAAAAAAAATTAAATGAAAATTTCTAGAAAATGTATCGTTGATTTGTATTTAAAATTGTGTAGCCTCTGCTGCCAGTTTGCTTAATTGTGTGAAATAATCGTTTATAATTTTATTTCACGTGCATTAAATGCCGTCAGTGGAATATGAATTTGAAATAATGAACACGAATGAATGTAGCCTAAATAAAGTTAACATCTCATATTATTGTTTTATTTCAACTTTTTGTCCTATCATCTGATCTGGTCGCCCTATATAAATAGATATTTTTTGGAAAGTATTTAACAGGAAGTTATTTATATCCTTCGACAATTAGGAAGGCTTTCAGTTACTTGATGTGTATTTACATTAGCAATTAATTATATACCATATGTATCCATATATGTATGTATGTATATATATGTGTATATATATGTATATGCATATATACTTGTAAATATGTATGTATGAATGTAGGTATCAAACTTCTAATGCTTACCCTTTCACTATTCTTGGCGTGCTTTGTTACACGTTTGCTTTCAAATTCATCGTCCGAATCCGAATCGCTATCACTGCAAAAAGGGATATAAAATTGCAATTTATTAGAAATAATAAAATTTGCGTTAAATTAATGATAAGAAACAATCATTTTTACATTTACGTAGGAGGCTTATTCAGAAAAAAATTAAAAGCAAATTTACTTGTCGAAAAAATATTAAAAAAAATTAAAAACAAATTTAAATTGTCTTATCGAAAAAATATTAAAAAAAATCAAAATCAAATCTGCTTATCGAAAAAATATTAAAATAAATTAAATACAAATTTGGTTCTCGAAAAATATTGAAAAATGTTTTTATTGAAATCAACTTTTTTTTAATATTTCAAATATTGGTTTTAAAATTTTTTGTCTTTTTTTTAACCAAAACTCTTTTTTAATATTTTTAATCAAAAATTACTTTTTTTTGGTTTCTTTTTTTAATATACATCTTTTCAGTTTTATTTCTTTTTTCTTAACGGTTATTATAATTTTTTTTCATATATTATATATAAATTTAATAAAAAAATTTTAATTTTTAAATTGGAATGAACTCTTTTTTAATTTAAAATTTTACAAATTAATAAATCTTTACAATTTTTAGTTTTTTGAAACTAAACAAAAACATTTTTTTAGCTTAAAATTTTAATTTCAAAATTGTTGGGTCTTTTTTAATATTTTTATTATTTTTTTCTTAACAATTTTTGTTTTTTTTCATATACATATGTACATGTATATTTTTCTTATATAATTTTTTTTATCTTTAAATTTGAATGAAGTTTTATTTTAATTTAAACTACAAATTTTATTTTTATAATTTTTAGGTTTTTGAAACTAAACAAAACATTTTTTTAACTTAAAATTTTAATTTTCAAATTTTTGGTTTTTTTGTAATTTTTGTAAAAAAATTCTTTTATGTAACTTTTTGTTTTTGGTTGAAATTTACTTTTAATTTTAAATAGAAATTAACTCTTTTTTATGTTTTTTTTAATATTAGTCTTGAAATTTCTACTTTTTTCACGAAACAAACAAATTTTTTAATATTTTTAATTTAAATTGTAGTTTTAAACTTTTTAGACTTTTTTGTTGTGTTTTTAATATAAAGATTTAGATTTATTTGTTCTAAAGTTTTTTTAATATAGTATTTTTTTAATTTTTTAACTTTTTTTCTACTCTTAAAATTTTAGTTATAAATTTTTTACTTTTTTCAACTATAAAAAACTGTTGCTCATAGTTATAATTTGAAACTTTAGTGTTTTTTTTATATTTTTTTTAATATAAATTTGTATAATTTTTTTATTTTATTTTCTATTTCCTATTTTTTAGACTGTTTTTCTTTTTTGTTTTATAAGGAAATCTTTCTTTCCAACTAAAAAAATTCCTTCATATTTATAATTTAAAATTTTAATTCTAAAATGTTAGTGTTTTTTGTATTTTTTTTTTTTAGTAAATAATTTTTTAATTTTATTTTTTATCTTTTAGACTATTTTTTTTTTAGTTTTATAGGAAAATCTTTCTTTCAAACTGAAAAAAAATGTTTTTTATATCTATAATTTAAAATTTTAAATTTAAAATGTCTGCGTTTTTCGTATATATTTTTTGTTTAGATACATTTGTTTATGTTATTTTGTTTTTGTACAATTTTTATTTTTTTTGTGTTTTCGTTTGTATTTTATAAGGAAATCTTTCTTTCCAACCAAAAAAACAGGGCTTCTAATATTTATAATTAAAATATTAATTTTAAATTTTTTCTTTAACATAATTTGAATTTTTTTTATTTGGTATACGTTTTTTAATATAAATTTTCCTTTTTGTGATTTTTTTAGACAGATTTTCGTTTAAGTTTTAGAAGGAAATATTTCTTTTCAACTAAAACAAAATGATTCTAATATTTCTAATGTAAAATTTTAGTTCTAAAACTTTTATGTTTTTTTTTCAAATTTAATTAAATTTTTTTTTGATTTTTGATAATTTTTTTTAATATCCTTTCTATTCCTTTTGTGATTTAAGACAAAAAAATATTTTATTTTTTAGACTGTTTTTCATTTATGTTTTACAAGGAAATCTCTCGTTTCAACTTAAAAAAAAATGTATTAAACTAAAAATATTAATAATTTAAAATTTTAGTTTTACAATTTTTGTGTCTGTGTAATATTTTTTTTATATAAATTTTTTTATGTAATTGTTTTTTTTTTGTTAATTTTTTTCAATACAATTTTATTTCCAGTTCTTCAAACTGTTTTCCATTTTTGTTTTATAAGTGAATTTTGTTTTGCACTGTAAATATAATCCTGTAAAAACGATTTTGAAATATATCGCAGATTATTAAGAAAAACCTTTAAAAAAGTTTCTACGTTATGGGAAATGTATTTAAAAAATGTCACGGTTAAAATCGACTTTGATTTTAATTTATTAAATTTTGATTTTGAATGTTTTTTTTTTGCACCTTTGTCTTTACCATATTTTTTCTTTTTAATTTTTCACTATTGTTTTTTATGTCTTAACTTTTTTTGGGATTTTCTATTTTTCTTCTTATTTCTTTAATTTTTAACTATTGCTTTTTATGTTTTAATGTTTTTGTTTTTAATTTCTTTATTTTCTGTTTTTTTTTTTTAATTATTTATTTTTTAATTTTCTTTTATTTCTTAACTTTATTTTGTATAATATAAGTAATTATTTTTTATCCCACAAATAAGCCTCTCTACTTTCTACAATTACAAACTTTCGTTGAGTTCACTCACCTTTCTTCTTCACGCTTTGATGATGCTACAGTGGACACCCGCTTCTTCGTGCTGCTCTGACGCTTAGCCAAGTATGAATTGGCTTGTCTGGGTTTCAGCAGACAAAAGCGTTCATTGCAAACTAGTACCATATTGCTACCGTGAGAGGAAATCGGTGCAATAGTGGGAGCGGTGCAAGCCGAACGATGTGGAACAAAAGTACCAGAGGAATGCTGAAATGAACAAAGAAAATAATGCATTGATTAATGGGGGGAAATGAGATTAATTAATACAAAGAACCGTATTAAGGAAAAAACATATCTTTTTTCATATAATTATTAAGTGTACTATATATGGAAGACAATAAGACAATGCTTGAGCGCACAGGTGGGTAATGAGTAAACAAAGAAAATAGAGTGAGGTGGTGATGCACAAAATTGTATGACTGAATCATTTATGGGCTGCATGTTCACCACATGAGACTTAATATTGAAAGAAATTTGGAATAAAAATCAATTCTTACTAGAAATTATTTTATGAATCTATGCCTCGAAGCGAGAAACTAGAAAAAAATCTAAAATGGGTTTAAAGGTTGAAGGCTACATATTTACCATATGTGACTGAATGTACAAAGAAATTCATGAGAAATGCAATTCTCAAAAAAAATGCTTTCATTTCTTTCTTCCATTTTATTTATTTTTACTTAATTCAATTAAACTTAAATTAAGTTTATTTTAGTTATTTAGTTCATTTTTTTACAACCCAAACGACGTATTTTTCTTGCTATCCCTTTCTTCACAGAATTTTTTTATTTTTTTATATCTTTTAATTTTTATATATGTATACACACTTTTATGTATGTACATGCGTATATATTTCCCTTCACTTCTTTGCATTTGCATATTTCCTTTTATTTATCATTCTTTTATTTATTTTTCCCCTCCTTTTGTTGACCGGCAATAAATTACCTTGTTTACTATTGAAAAATCGGCCGAAGTCGAAAGTTTTTCTTTGCACACTTTTCGAGCAGAACTCACACACAAACACAGCCATTTACAAATACATTTCGGCTGTGTGTGTTTTGTTGACGAAATTTTTATTTGTGTAATTATGTACATGAAGGTTTTGGTTGGTTATACAAACGAAAGAGCTCAACAAACAGCGAACTTGACTGAAAATGAGAGCACTGCACACACACACCTATGCATTTGTTACTATCTCTGTAAATAGATTCGTAAACACTTGAATGTATTGCCTTAGCTGCAAAGCCACTGCTGCTTATCAGAATTCCATGCATGCAGGTGTATAATTGTACCGTTCGGAAATTTCATATACAAACTTTCAACCTAAAAAAGACTAACAGTTAATGTTGTTTACAACAAAGTTCATTGACTACCCGCAAGTTAGTTGTTGCTATCTTTAACTGTTTGTGAAATATTGACAAGTTATTTACTAAATTTGAAGGCGGTTAATGGATTAATTGGTGGCGTGTGTGATGTTTATTGAATTTAATTGCATTATTATCGCCTTTATTTGATACTTTTTTTCTCGTTTGTTCCATTTTTTAATTGCATACTTATTTACTTTTTTTCATTTAGAATATTTTATCTTTGAAAAGTTTCCTTGACTAGGCCTAAATTTGGACGCGATAAGCTTTTTTAATCTCATTCGGACTATTTGGCTTTACTTCTTTGATAAGAAATTGCCTTAGAAGGGCTTAATATTAGTGTATTATATAAACATTTCGCTTTGACACGAGGTATTAAATTTGTGGAAAATTTTTGTATATACATGCAAAAGCTTTATCACTTTTTTTGTTGTTTGTTAAGCTCAGAAGCTGATTTACTTTCTAGTAAAATTGATAAGCAAATAAGCCTGAGTGTGTGAGTTAAGTAGTGTAGGTATTCACAACAGCCACCACATCTGATTGATTTTTCCTAACTAATTGAAGAGCGGAAGTAAATCGGGTAAATGAGTAATTTTAGGATCACAACTGTGAAAAGGTAAGCAATAACAAATGATTGTAAGTATACTCTTATTTAAGCGAAAGCTGGTACAGTGTCACCAGATGTGCTTAGCGCATGTTGCTTACTAATTGAAGTACGGACGTAGCTGAGCGGTATAAAGTGACTTATTTTAGGATCGCATTTGTTAGATCTACCCAAAAAAATATTTAAAAAAACTGTATGTGAGTAAGCAATGGAGGTATTTACAATATAACCGCATTTTCCTTGGATATTTTTTTAACTAATTAAATTGCATACCTTATTAGCAAAAACATGTGATACCTTGTTGTATTCACAGATGGTAACAATTACACAACTACACTCATAATCTTCTGACTAATTCTTTAAGAAAACCCCCTAGTACAGTTGAAATGAACTAAAAATTAAAAAAATATATGTGTACCATATATGTATATAAAACTGAATAAAACGATGTGTCTATTAGTAGTTTTTTTTAGTTTATTAGTACAGTGATGTTACTTTGAAACAACTTCCAAACTAGTCAGCATCTAGTCGCTTAAGTACTAGTTAACATATGTCTAAAACTGAATTAAAAAAATATTAAAAAAATCTATGTTTATATTAAAATGATGTTAGTTTCTAACTAGTCGGCATCTAGTCTCCGAAGTACGTGTTAAAATTTGACTAAAAGTGAATTAAAAATCTGAAAAAACTAACAGTATATTTATGTATTTTCCTTTTAGTATAATGATGCCACTTTGCAACTACTTTCACACTAGTCGGGATCTAGTCACTTAAGTACGAGTTAACATTTGACTGAAAATAAATTAACAATACTAGTTAACATTTGAATGAAAATGAATTAAAAACATCAAAAAAAAAATATTACTTTTAGTGTAACTATGTCACGGCCGCCGTAACCGAATGGGTTGGTGCGTGATTACCATTCGGAATTCACAGAGAGGTCGTTGGTTCGAATCTCGGTGAGAGCAAAATTAATAAAAACATTTTTCTAATAGCGGTCGCACCTCGGCAGGCAATGGCAAATCTCCGAGTGTATTTCTGCCATGAAAAAGCTCCTCATAAAAATATCTGCCGTTCGGAGTCGGCTTAAAACTGTAGGTCCCTCCATTTGTGGAACAACATCAAGACGCACACCACAAATAGGAGGAGGAGCTCGGCCAAACACCTAACAGAAGTGTACGCGCCAATTATTTATTTATTTTTTTTTATGGCACTTTGCAACTACTTTCAAACTAGTCGAGATCTATTCATTGAAGTACTAGTTAACAATTGACTAAAACTGCGTTTAAGTATAAAAAAAGTTAAAAATGTGTCATTTTTTAACTACTTTCAAACTAGTCGGCATCTAGTCTCTTAAGTACTAGATAACATTTGACTGAAAGTGTATTAGAAATACATATAAAACTTG
This sequence comes from Anastrepha fraterculus, assembly GCA_037575425.1. Lineage (NCBI taxonomy): Eukaryota > Metazoa > Arthropoda > Insecta > Diptera > Tephritidae > Anastrepha > Anastrepha fraterculus. The sequence goes on along the minus strand of JAYXIM010034987.1, from coordinate 45,203 downwards.
TCACTTTGCAACTACTTCCAAACTAGTCGAGATCTAGTCACTGAAGTACTAGTTAACATTTGACTAAAAGTGCAATAAAGAAATAAAAAAGTTATATACAATATTTTAGTGCAAAGGTGTCATTTTGCAACTACTTTCAAACTAGTTGGTATCTAGCCTCTAAAGCACTAGTTCGCATTTGGCTATTGGTGAACCCAAAATTTCATACACTCAATGAGTGCATTCCTACAGGGTCTACAGTAGATTTGAGAAACCACAATCACAGCCTCTACAAATAACTTTTGACTAGATCACTTCGCATTCAAAGTGACATCTCGGCATGCTCATCTTTGTAAACAATTGTGGCACATATGGCGAGCAAATGTTTATTGTAAATCCATTGTTAGAAAAAAAAAACGATAAACAGCGAGCACTACGTACTCTTAAAAACAATTGCTATTTACAACTACAAACTTAAGTAGCGAACAAACTAATTTGAGCGCTGATTATTTTTTATGTACTTGAGCAGTCAATAAGTATGAGTGAAGCAGATGCTTGCATAAGTAAATAATTATAAAAAAAACTTGAAAAGACCAACATGCGCGAGGTTTGCGTTTATAATTGTATTTTTTTTTTCAATTTTTTTTGTATTTTTGATTTCCTTTACTTCATTATTTGTTTACTAAAAAAGTGAATGGATAAGTGTGGTTGCTCTTTTTTTATTTCCTTCATAATGGGTCTGCAAATTTGCCATGCAAATGACCACAAATAAATAATGCTTCATTTTGGATTGTTATTTATTTAGCATACACTTTCTTTTTTTTTTGTGAATTTGGTTTATGGTAGACCTTAAATTATTTATTTAAACAAATTTGCTTTTATCAAAGAAATTTGCAATAAAACGAATATGCAATAGCGGCTGTTGAAAAAGTTCAGATTTGTGAAACATTTCAGTAAATAATCATTTGTGGTAGCAAGTCACAAATTCAAAGATTAATCAGATTTCGTATAAATAATTTTTTTTTTTTCAATTTATGAATAAAAATATGCTAAGCTGGCAAATATTTTAAAAATACTTCGTTCTTTAAATAACTTTTTGGTTTTAAGTGAGTTAATTATTTTTTTTTTTATACTCGCAATGAAATATTTATTATTTTTACGCTGTGAATAAGGAATTGCTTCCATTATAATTTTTTTTTAGTGAAAAATCTGCTAAGATGCCAAATATTTAAGAAATGCTGCCCTTTCGTTAGATTACTTTTTCACTCCCGTTATTTTTTTGTTTTGTTTTATTCTGATATTGAAATATGTTTATTTTTGCTCAGTGATTTGTACATTGCTTTTGTTATTATTTTTCAACCGGATGCTCACTTCTATGTGATAATTTTTAACTTTGTTTTAATAATTGTAACTTTTTTAGATTTGTAAAACCGGTTTTTATTATTTATTTAACTCATCACCGTCCACTGTAGTCGCAGTTGATAACGTTTTTTTGTTTTTTTTGTTTTGTTGTTATTATTTATTATCTCTAGTAATTTTAATAGAGCTCTTCATAAAAAAATTATTTGCCATTCGGAGACGTAGGAGATTTGTGGAAAAACATCTCAAAAACAAGAGAAGCAGCTCGGTTAAACAAGCAACAAGGGGTTAAGTGCCGATTATTATTATTTTATTTATTTATTATTTATTAAGTTTAGAAGGCATATTACGGAAATAAATATTAATTTTTATTTTTTTCAATTGTTTTTAATTAATTTTTTTTTATTAATTTTTAAATTTCTTTTTTTTTTGTAGTTTTGTTTCATTTTTAAATAACGCCAATATTTGCTCAACACAAAGCAGAAAATATAAATTTATTTATCGCATGTATGTAATTTCGTTTTGGGCGGTAATGGGTTAAAAATGTGGCTTAAATTAACAACTAAAACAGAAAAATTAAATATTTTTAAAGAAAGGATTAACATACTTTTGAATACAGATACAGAATACAGAAATTACCTATTTTTGAATTCAGAAATGCAAATATTTTTTAACAATCTCTAGTTATTTAAAACAAAAATTATAAAAACAAAAACTAGAATAGAAGAATTGAATACTTTTAAAGAAAAAATTAACATACATATTTCTGAATACAGAAATGCAAATATTTTTCTAAATTCCCTATTTATTTAAAAAATAAAGTAAAATAAAAAATTATAAAGTACAAATAATTTTAAACATTAACAATGCTTCAAATTTTTTCAAATTCAAAGCAACCAGCATGAAAGAAAATAATGAATTAAAGAAACTATATTTCACTCATATTAAATATTTATAAACAAAAAAGATTTAAAAGCTCAATTTAACTGATTTCTCTCCAATTCAATACATTTCATGTTGCATAATAAATATTTTATATTTTTATATTTTTTCAATGTTTTCTCATTTCCATTTCTATATTTCATGCAATCTCATACTATAGTACATATGTACAAATAAATACAATTTTTTTTAGTTTTATTCCGAAATATTTTCTTATTTTTTATTTTTCTCATCTTTCACCTTTGCGCATACCCTCAATTACACACACACCCATATACTTGACACATGCATACAAATTCGCCACATTATGCGCAAGACCTCGATTTTATAATTCGCATGACTATCAAATGCTCAAACACAACAACAGCACCACCAAAAAAACACAGCAACAGCGGCTTAATGAAGGCACCAGCAGCTGCTCGTTAATTGACAACATACAAACTTTTCAAAAGCGTATATTTTATACCTTTAACAGTGAATCGCCGCAAAAATAACACTAACTAAAAATTAATTTTAAACACTACGAAAAAATTAAACTAACCGGCTGCTGTTCAAAACTGAAAAAAAGCAAGGCGCTACCCTCAAAGAAATCGCGCATAACAGTGAGGGGAACGTAAAAAAACAAAAAAACTAAATAAAGTCTGCAAATACAATTTTTAGAAATTTCGCAACTCCTAGCGCCACTTAACCGCTTTAGTTTTTACAAACATATTTCTTCACTTATAACTGATATACGAGTATGTATACATATTCTGAATACGCATCAATTCACATGGTAAAGACTTTTTTTAGAATTTATGTGGCTCCCCATTCTGCTTCATAAATATTCATCATTTTAAATGTGTAGGAGTCTAGACAGAATATGCACATGCATACATACAGGCAAAGCAACATCCAGTTTTATATTCCTTTATAGATCAGACACATATCTGTACAAGATATTCCTGTTACTTGTTTACATTTTCCTACCGAGCGCTCGTATGTTGCTGTAAATCGTTCTGTTCACTTGTCGTTTACTGTCGTTTTGCATACAACACTGATAACATTGACCTGTTGCTCGCTCACTACTGTTGTTATTGTGCGTTGTCGTTCTTTTACTATTTCTATTCTTTGTCAAGGTTCTTGTTGGTGTTTGCTAAGCTCCATCATGGATTTTTCAATGTTATTAACTTTCGATGCGATTTTGAAGTTTCTTTACCACTTTTTTATTCTATTCTTCCAACTTTATGCATGTATGTATGTATATATGTGTGTGAATTAACATAGGGAGTGTGCAGAGAGCAGTATGTTTTCTAACCTGTTGTACGCCATCATGGCTACGCATAGTCCCATGCAAATTAGTTTCCTTCATTATACCACATATGATATAATATTTTCATTTTAATAATCATTTAGTTTTAATAGTATATGCTGCTTTAAATAATCTGCAACATTTTTATTATATTTATTTATTATTATTTTTTTTTTTTTTGTTTTGCACCCTTTTTAGTGCTCTCTTATTAGAGTTATATAACCATCTTAGAATATCAGGGCACGAACACGTGTTGAGAATGAAACCAAAGCTAGGTATGAATGTATGTAGTATATTGGGGTGATAAGTTCGTCTAGTTAAAGACATCGTGGAACCTGATAGGCAGCAAAAGACGAAAAACAAAAAAAAAAACGGACGAACACAAGAAAACACCAAGAAAATGAATAACGAGATAAGACAGCACAACTACAAACATATATTTATGCTTGAAAGAGTATTATTATTTTGAAATCTTCAAGCAATGGTGCACACATACATGCGCACTGATATGTAGATCGTTGCTGAGACTTCCTGAACAAACAAGAACACATTTTAATAATGAGTTTGTAGATGAAAAATAATTACTACCAATTTTTGAAAATAACTCATTTGGAGTTGCCGCGAAGCAGACATGGCTGCACACATAACATGCGTGACTTCACACATACACATATACATACTTCATATATACTTTATTTTTTTATAGTTATAGGAAACTTGGCAGGCCTGAATGTGGGAATTTAATCCACTAAACCTGGCATATGTATGTATGTATGTATATGCACACTTGCAGAACTGGTGGCATTCAACGGTTCGTAAATTAAGCTCAACTATTATGCATGTTTGTTCAAAATAATGCAGAAGTTTGAAGAGTTGAGAAAGAAGTGAAGAATTTTCAGAACTTCTTTCTGGTTTTGTAGGGATGAGTCTTGATATTTTTTACTATAAAGGAAGGAGGCTGTGAATTATGGTTGACCGATTAGCAAAAATGGTTTTTCGCGATAAAGGGGACTGCCAAAAAGACTTTCGCTTCTGGAAAAAATTTAGGGGTTTTCGTTTTGAGTCGATTTTGAGTCACTTATTCCAATGCCTATTGATAACATACTCCATAAAAAAATTATTGTAATTATACATTTTTAAGTAAAGATTTCTTACGTACATTGAGATAATTTTAATAGCAAAGAAATGAGCAATTTTTTGGTGAATAACAAAATTTTAAGGTTATTTTCGCTTTGCTCGCTCAAACATTTTATAAAAAATTACAAAAAAATACAATTTTTTTCCAAAATGTACAAATTCTTGGAGGCATTTTTAAAAGCATTTAATTAAAATAAAATAGAACTAAGTACTCAGAAACATGTGGATTTTTATTACTTTCTCAAAAAGGTCTTTATACAGTGTAACAAAACCACTACTTCTTTAAATTTTTACCCAAAATTAAACATACGTTACTTTTGGCTAAACTTGAATGGCTTTTCGAAAAGTTCTATCTCAATTAATAATCATCGATACGGCTAATATTTAGAACCAAATTTTTGATGAAAATAAAAAAAATAGTTTTTTGGTATTTCTGATGAATAACTACAATTTGTTATACCTATTTAAATTAAAAAAAATTAAATTGTTTCCAAATTTAATCGTTTCGGTTTAATTCAAATTCCTTTTCGATCACCTGAGCTTACTCAATAACGATCGCTACTGACAATATGCATATGTAAGCATGTAGGTATATAAAAAATGTTCATGAAAAGTAAAAAAAAAACTAATTTATTCTTTAATTTATTTTTTTTAATGACTAAGTTTGTTAAGTAAAAATCCCTTTTCTTATTTTTTTCTTTTTGTGGAACTACTTTTTTTATGAGGAACTACTTTATGAGGAACTTTGTTAAATAGTTCATGAAAAACTCACTTTTTAACACACTTTTATTAGGTCGGGTTGTATGTATGTATGTATGTATGTATGTATGTATGTATGTATGTATGTAACGGAATCTTTGAGCTTAATTTTCACTGGCTTCTAAACATCTGATCGACTTGAAATTTTGCACACCTATCAAGGACCGATGACAATGCAATAATTTGATAAAAGTTTTCCATTATCCTTTTTGAGATTGCCAGGATTAATATTTTCTATTTTTACCTGTGGGCAAAAATTAAGGTGAATTTGAATCTTTGAATCTTTTTAACACACTTTTATTAGGTCGGGTTGTATGTATGTATTTTTTAACACACTTTTATTAGGTCGGGTTGTATGTATGTATGTATGTATGTATGTATGTATGTATGTAACGGAATCTTTGAGCTTAATTTTCACTGGCTTCTAAACATCTGATCGATTTGAAATTTTGCACACCTATCAAGGACCGATGACAATGCAATAGTTTAAAGAAACTAAAAAACACGCTTTTTTGCTAATCGAACTAAAAAGTAGAAAATAAAAAATAGTTTAAAAAACTAAAAAACACGCTTTTATTGCTAATCGAACTAAAAAGTAGAAAATAAATTTTAATGACAAAGAGACCTATAATGAAGTAATAGCAAATCGAACGATCAGTCATAGTCAACTACCTCAGAACAGAATTATGTATAACAAAAATTAAGATACAAATAGAGTAATTCAAATTAGAGTTAAAAGCGTGGGATGCATTTTGCTTCACTTTCATAACCCTCTGTATATAGGTAGTTGCTAATAGAATGATTGTAATATTTACTATATCAAGCATCCCACGCTTTTAACTCTAATTTGAATTACTCTATTTGTATCTTAATTTTTGTTATAATTCTGTCCTGAGGTAGTTGACTATGACTGATCGTTCGATTTGCTATTACTTCATTATAGGTCTCTTTGTCATTAAAATTTATTTTCTACTTTTTAGTTCGATTAGCAATAAAAGCGTGTTTTTTAGTTTTTTAAACTATTTTTTATTAAATTTTTTTTATATATACATATATTTTTTTTATGAGGAACTTTGTTAAGTAGTTCCTCATAAAAACACAAAACAAAAATAAATCAAAAAATTACAAAATCGTGTTATGCAAAGGGTAAAGGTGCAAATACATATATGTAACTATTAAAAATATTTTATTGAAAAAACATTGCTTATTTCTATTAAGATAAGAAAATTTCGCAAAAAACTCGTTAAGACGTTAGAATAGTGCACACACACACACTTTTTTTAATTCCAAAGCTTTTTTAGATTATTTAAAAAATGTACATTAATCTATATATATTTATTTATACGTACACACACTCACACACACAAGTATTCATACGCAGCTTAAATAAGGGTTTGCTTACGCAGCTGAAGTACTGCCAAGTGTTTTTTTTTTCACTAAAATATGTATGTATGTGCATATACTGTAAAGTGCGTACGTATGTATGCTTATTTGAAAGACGGACTGACTGTATGCATATAATACTTTTAAAAAACTTACATTTATCTCAAGATCCATGAGGCCATGGGAAATCGCAATACTACCCACAGCGATGCTACGATCCAGTATTTCTCTGGAAGTGCGCAAGAAACCGCGGCTTATAATTGCAAACGCCATTTTGAAATGGTGGATTTTTGTTAAAAACAAAAAACAAACCAATTTTTCAAATGCTTGAAAAATGCAAAGGCAGGTAATTGGAGACACACAGAAGAGAGCACAGCAGACGCTATCAGGATAGTAAGTGTGTGATCATTTAAAATGCTGTTTTGTTGTTGTGTTTTTAATTTAAAAAACGTTTGAGTGATGAATTTGAAAGTTTTAAAATTTTAAGCGTTAAGCTTTGAAAGTTTTTTTTGCACAGTTTGTAACTTTTTTTCGTAAAGAAATTCAATTTCTCAAGAGTCTTATAAAATTTTCTCTAATAGTCACGGGTTTTTAGTTTTTTGCACCGTTTTTTATTCTTCTTCACTTCACTTTATTTTCAAATTTGTTTGAAAATGTTCACTTTTTTATAATAGTTTGTTTTTGAGTTGGCTTTGTTTTTTTATTTTGGTTTTGTTGAGTATTGAAACTCTCGCAGTTTTGGAAATGTACAACCGTTCGCTTAAGCGCTCGAATACAATTTAAACGAAAATCGTTGGTTGCGCCCACCAATAAACCCCTGCCACACAGCCCAAAGCGCAGTCGCCGGCGCAGTCACTGCTAACGTCAACAGCGACAGCCACAGCAGCAGCAACAACAGAGATGTTGTTTGTGCGCCACAATAAAAGGCCTGTCGAACAAGAAAGCCTGTCACGGTGGAAGGGGAAACAGCGGCAAACAACAGCAAGGGGAATATATGCGCATATGCGTATGTATGTATGTAAGTGTGTATGCATATATGTATGTATGCATATATGGAAATACATAAGTACAAGCATAGCAAGCAACATAGCAAGAAAATGTGAAGTAAAAGCAACAGAACCAACTCCAATTCGGATGGCATACCAATGTATGCCTGCTTGGACTATGAATTTTTACATGTACGATAATGTTCGTTTGTGAGTATGTATGTATGCATATAAGCACGATTGAGTAAAAAGTGCTAGTGGTGTGTTCTTCTGCACGTGTGGAGCACTAGATGATCGTTCTTGATACGTGTGTATGTGTGTATGTATGTATGTATGAACATATATGTGTACTATTACATGTATGAGTCTAGCCTTTACTGAGAATACTAAAACGAGCATATGGATTTGCAGATTAAACGGAATGAAAAAATAGGCACAAACAAGGGAGCAACAACCAAGCATATAATTATATACACACACACTTAGGTATATACATATATGTATGTACATATGTATATGATGACTACACAATTTTCCTCTTTTTACTGCGAATGTGAAAATATTTTCTGCACTGGATCAGCAAGACTCGCACTATAGTTCCACAGTTTGTTTGGAGTGTGGCCAACTGGCTTTTCCAGCTTCATTTGCAGTTTACTTGCATACATACATGCATACATATCTACATGCACATAAGCAGTTATGCCAATTATTCACAGAGCTTCTTCTAGCTGAGATCCTTTCTTTGGTGGCGAATTCAATCAATTTCTCACTAACTCAGTTCGTTCTATTACTGCTCATCAACAGGTTCAATGGCATGGCGGTGAAAGGCATTGCGAGAGCCACATACGTACACACACACATACATATATTTATTTTCTTTGTTTGCCTACATTTATGCTCCAAAGTCAAGTAATACAAACAAGCATACAAACATAAGCAAATGAAAACCTTTAGGTAACCCTTTACTTTTGAAGTTTAATTAAAAAATGTAGCTTTCATAATAAAAATCCGTATTAAGTTAGGTTAGGTCAAGAATCATCGAAAAAAAGTTCACACAGATTGATGTGGAAAGATAAACGTAACTTTGATGTAATACGATTAAAGAGGACTTTTATATGTGTGGGAGAGCTACATAAGAAGAGAGTGTCAAAATAGTCAGCTTTTGAAAACAGAAATCAAAAGTTAGATTAGGTTACTGTAAACAAGAAAGATAATAGAAAAGAGAATAATAGAAAACAAAACTGCTTGTAAACGAAAAAATGTAAACAACACCCTACAAGTGCGTACATACCCGTACATCAGCTCGACGGCTAATTCTGTTAAATTCATTGAGTGCCGTGTAACCGTACTGCGATATGCACAACCTTTTGTATACTCAACAGTCAAGGTTGAGCTCAACAGGTTAGGTGGAGCGGCGATCCCTAGTGGAAAGCACTTAAACTACGGGCCATTTGTGATTACGTAGAAGATACACCAAATAAATTTCGTTAGGTTACTGAGATTCATGAAATAGACAGCGAAAGAGAGAGAGAGAGAGAGAGGGAGATCATAAAATACGCAAGCCGGCAGACACAAAGTGAAAAGAATTCAGAAGGTATGGCCAAGATCATGAGAGCGTTTTGTTTACGATGATTTACAAATTTGATGGCAAATCGAATGGCGGCCTCATTCACCACGGATCTGGTAACGTACCAGTCATGCAGAGAAGGTGTAGCGGCTCTGACAACAGCCTCCTTCAAGAAGAGCTGTTGCTGGCCGACGTCTATCTGATTACCTGGAATGTGGATGTCTCAACAAGCTGAATGCCTCATTTTGCCTCTCCGTGAAGGAGCCATAGTGACCCCAGCATTGCAGTTGAATACCTTTTCAAGATCCTAACCGATTTCGTGGTGTCCCTCAGAGATTCAATACTGCTGCAGAATTCCCTATAAGAAGCTCTTTTCGATTCCCGAATAAGCCTCTTGTATTTTTTCTGAGCATTACGATATCGCTCCCAGTCCTCAGTAAGATTTGTTTTGAGCGTCCGGTTTAGAAGTTTTCTCGACTCCCGCCTCAACACTTGAAGCTCTCAATTCCAGTAAGGAACGGGAGTTCGGTCAAGGAGAGGTCGAATTGGGCATGCTGACTCAAAACATTCAGTTAAGGCAGAAGTCTTGGTGGCGTCACGTCAAGGTCCCACAACAATCGCTTAAACTTCTGCGAGTCTGTTTTTCTAGGGTTTCTACAGGGCAATCGCATATGTGTCTCCTCGGTACACTGAAACTCAAAATACCTGTGGTCTGAGCACGAATCCTCGGGCAAGTGCTCTACAATTCTTGACTGACCACCGTTTAGGCGGAAACATTCTTTTTTAGCCATTTTAGTTTATCCATTGGATTTGATACATTTTATTTTAAACATCATCACTTACATTCGGTAACAAATTGCAAATAAAGAAGAAGAATTTAAAGTGCATAAAATCAATGTTACACAAATAACGAACGGACGATGGGCGTATCGATTGATGGACAGATAGATTTCTACCTGAACCAAGTACTTAGTGAACATGGATGCCTTAAATCTTATCTGCATAGATTTAAACATGAGCACGACCCGTACTGCCCCTTTTGTGACGGTCTAGTTGAAGATGCAGAGTATGTCTTCTGTGTCTGTCCCCGGCTGGAGCTGGAAAGGGAAAATTTGAGTGATAGGGTTAGAAAACCAATAATGGTTAGTAACTTAGTAGATATCATGCTTGACTCAGAAGAACATTGGTCCTCTGTCAGTTATATTACAAGAATAGTTAATACCAAACTGCTGAACAACAGCGCAGATTTTCATGTAGAGGCAATAGGCCGCTCCCCCTCCGTGAAGTAGTACTTAACGGTACTAGTAAGTACCAAACCGCGTCGCGATGAACAACAGCGCAGATTTTCATGAAGAGGCAAAAGCATGCTGCCCCTCCCGTGAAGTACTACCTAATAGCTGTGCCGCGGGAGGGAAACGGGGCTGGGGTGAGTTTATAGTGGGTGAGTCGAAAGTTCCAAGTCCCACACTTTTCGGTTTCAATGCTTTTTGCCACCTCGTAACGAATTGCTAAATTATCAAATCGGCCACCGTAGGCGAATAACTTGGTGCGTGACTACCACTGGGGTTCGAAGCTCCGTGCATGAAACAGCATGAATGAAAAAGTTTTTTCCTAATAGCGGTCTCCCCTCGGCAGGCAATGGCAAACCTTGTAGTGCATTTCTGCCACGAAAAAGCGCCCTTTTGCCGTTCGGAGTCGACTTAAAATGTTCAAAATATGTAGTAAAGCGCAGAGTCTTGATTCAACGTATTCGCGTTTATTGATTTCAAGAGTAAGTGAAAAATGTAATACAATGCATAGACATTTAGCCTCTATACTATGGGTGATGCCAGATTTGTGATATGCCCTAAGATCAAAAAATACCGGAAAGGTGATGTTGACTGTTTTCTTCGATTGCCAAGGCGTAGTGCACCATAAGTACCTTCCATCGGGTCAGACAGTCAATAAGGAATATTATTTATCCGTTTTGAAGCGTTTGAGAGATGCTGTATGTCGCAAACTGCCGGAAATGTGGGCATACAATTCTAGGACTTTGCATGATGATAACACACCATCGCACCGAGCCCAAATTGTGCTGGATTATTTTATTAAATACCATCGTGCAAGCACCGTATTCACTTGATATGGCCCCGTGCGACTTCTCTTTGTTTCCCAAGTTGAAGTTACCACTTCGTGGAAGGAGATTTCAGTCGATAGAGGAGATCAAAGAGAATGCGACGAAGGAGCTGAAGCCCATCCCTTCGTCGGCCTACCAGGGGTGCATGGAGGACTGGGTTAAACGTTGGCACATGTGCGTTGCTTCAGACGGGTCATATTTCGAAAGAGATAAAATAAATTTGCCTGAAATTTAACTATGTTTTGTTTTATTTCAACATTCCCGGTACTTTCTGATCATAGGGTATTATTTATTTAAAAAAAAAAACTGTAGGTCCCTCTTTTTCTGGAACGACATCAAGACGCACGCCTCAAATAGGAGGAAGAGTTCAGCTAAGCAACTAGCAGACGTGTGCGCGCCAATTATTTATTTTTAACACACTTTTATTTTTAAATTATCAAATCAGTGAAACGTCGTTTTATGCTCACCCAAAAATGATAAACCGATGTAGTGGAGTTACAGCCAGCGAATCATCTCTACTTACATACATATATATTAAAAGCAAACGTACATACACACACACATACATACTAATATACATACATGCATACTTACATATAAATACGTGCTAACATGCGTACATATATACTAACATTAAACACGAGAAGACGAATTTCATTTTAATCAATGAAAACTAGGTCACACACATACGTCCACACATACATGCATACATTTGTGGATGGAAATGTGCTGCAATAGATTGAAAAACATGCACACGCATTTATATACAGATTTCACAAAAGCGTAGGTACATAAATAAATGTAATCAACAGAAAATAAAAATTTATGAAGCCATACACACACACATATATACATATATATGTAGGTAGGTATACGATAAATATGAACAAATGTGGTATGAGCGTAAACATTAAAATTATAAATTATAAAACTAGCATGCGCCCTTTATTATGCCCATACTCGCCCATACATACATACACACACGCATAAACACCTACAACTGTACATAACTGTACGTACATTTTTATTATAACTAAAATACCAAAAAAAGAACAATCATCGTAAATATATTCGAGCACACGCCTACAAATATTTATAAATAAACGACAAAAAATGTCAATAAACCTCTAAAGTGAAAACAACGTAAATTCCTAATTCCTTGTACATACATACATACATACATACGTACATGTGCACGTTCAACCAGCTGTTATCTCAAAGGAATATTCAGTTCGCGGACTTTCAAATACAGAAGTTATTTATTATTTGATTCGCAACTGACTATTTGGTGTTAACTAAATTTAATTTAAAAAAAAACTTGTGTCTACATGACTTCCATCACTCCAAGCCCATGTGTTTATTATTACCTTAACAGTAAATACACTCATACATGCATACATATTTCGCACTTATAAATATTCAAAGCACAATAGCTTAAGGTTATTATATATTTTTATTAAAAAGAAATCACGTAATATATATATATATTTTTTTTTGTTTTTTGCGCAAAGTACTCGCACTTTCCAAGCAAACATCGCCAGACATCGTAAAAATTGCAATAATTGACGTGCAAACTAGCAGCCAAGTAGTCTCAATAAGAGCATCACACACACGCACACAGTATATATACACACATCAATATGTATATGAAAATATGTATAAAAATACATATGTATGTCTGTGACCTGCACTTGCTCTCAACAAACACTACAACAAGTCCACTAGCAGACATTCAATCGATCTACTTGCTGTCAGCGCTAAAACATCGAGTGATCACCCTATCATCATCCAACAAATCAATTTCCAATCAATCGCTACTCGCAAGAATGATGGGCTTAAAACTTGCGTTTCACAGCTGTAGCGATAGGGAGGTGAAGGTGATATGAAGGTATACTGCCTCTGCTACTCTTCCACAATGTCCAAAGCGCGACACCAGAAGTAGCAATCGAATGCTTAGCAGAACTAGAATCGATGAGAATTCACAACTTCTTACGGTTCAAGGTCATTTTCTCGAGGCCTGAGTAAGCGCTTGATAAGAGCTTAATCAGAGATGTCTCTATGTGCTTGTATATTTAGTTAAATAACCCCCATTTAAAGGAAATATTAAGCAGTCATTGACTACTTCAGGCCCGGCGTTAAATGCTCTGGTTGGTCTACCATCACTTGATGCTTTCATACAAGGAGAGGCCTTGAAAGCCATCCGCAGGCTGAAACCCAATGGGAACTAGTACGGCCCCTATCCGGCATTGGAAAACAGAGAAGGTATGGACGTCGATCCAACGATTCTCTCCATGCCTCTTGACTCCAAGCCATCAAGAGTCGTACTTGAAAATGAGACTCTGAAAATGAGCCCGGCAAACACTGTTTTCGCATTTTCACGGATGGCTCCAGGACGGCGCACGGCTCTGGCTCTGGTGTCTATGTGGAATCTAGCGGGACAAAACTGCAACTTTGTTGTGGAAAACAAATGGAGAGGCAGATTTATATGTGTCTGCAGCGACAGCCAAGCTGCGCTCATGACCTTACACAACCCGCCAACCACTTCAGTCGAGTCCTACAAATCCAAGCTGAACTATATCGGTAGATATAATAGCCTGAGGCTAACATAGATCCCGGGACACCTGGGTATCGCGGATAAACCAGAATGGGCTCTGAGGCCGACTTCCTTGGCCCGGAGTCCATTCTGCCACTCCCTGCTGCAGCCATCAAAGCCACGGCTAGCAAATGGATTACTACAACCCACAAGCGAGCTTGGCAGGCGGAAAGAGGCTGCAGATGAACAAAACTGATGTTTCCTGTCATACCCGACCGACTGTCGCAGTTCCTTCTGTCATTAAGCAGAAGAGACTGTAAGCAGCTGGTTGGGCTGATAACGGGCCACTTGCTATGGGCAAAGCACATTGAAAATATAGGCATCTCAGAGAGTGCGGGGTTGAGGTCTTTGGCACTGATGTGTTAAGAAGCGACCACCTCGACTCCTTGGCACCACAAGATCTACTCAGATTTCTTCGGAGGTCGAGAAGATGTAAAGAAAATTGGAAAGGGAATCCGAGTGCAGTACAATGGACTTAATTGTGTCTGAGTGCTGTACTTGCTAGTTGTACCGACAAAAAAAAAATGCAGGCATTGAGAAAGTGGGTCTCGGTGGTTAAGTTTTAAGGGAAATCCATAGAGTCAAGTGCTCTCTGCTCAGTGGCACAAAATTTATCGTCCTATGGGAAGATTTATAATTTTTAGAAATGGCGTTGCACGACAATCATGTACCACGTTGATCAAGAAGTTCCCGGTTAGTTGGTTGGTTTAAGTGGTGATTCGGCCAGAATCCAACTAGCGCTTCCGCACCATTCTGTTGCCACATTCTCGTTACCAACTTGTTTAAAGGATATTTACAGCATGCTCAGGTTGTTGGCATCTAAGCGAGACAGTTGTTCGAGACTCTCGAACAGGGTGAACATTTTGTCCTTCCATAGGGCAGGGCATTCACAGAGGAAATGGAATATTGAGCCATGTTCTGCAAATCGTTTTCGGGCAATATTTTCGCATTTTCCGTTTTCAAATCGTTTGACATGTCCTGTAAATTGTCCCGTTTTCGTTTTTTTTTTCGAACATCAGCAAATCGTTTTGTCACCGTGTTCTGGAAATCGAAATCGTTAAAATTTTCCAGTTAAATTTTCGGCAACTTAAACGTTAGCGGTTTGTGGCATTCTTATAAACTGTTTGTTGAAATAAGTTTATCAAAATGTGAGTATTTACTCAAAATAACTGCATATATTTATGTAAATAAAAGTGTTTATTTAAAATATTTAAAACTTATTCAAAAACGTTTAGGGGAAAACACAAGAACTCCAAGCAAGAGCTAATTTTAGTCGAGTTTATGGAATCTCATCCAGATTTGGCGAAGAATTTTTCGAAGGGCGACAGAGTTGCTGTTGAGGAAAAGTGGAAAGAGCTAACGACGCTGCTAAATGCAGAAGGGCCGCCCCAAAAAGATGTTAATGGATGGAAAAAAGTAAGTATTGAGTCAAATATTAAAATAAATATTTTTGAGTTGTCTTTTTTCAAGATATGGTCTGACTGGAAGGGGTACATTCGGAAAAAGGTTGCCCATAACAATCTAGAGTCGAGGGCAACAGGAGGTGGACCCTTTAATAAGCATGTACTGACGAGCAACGAAGAATGAGTTGCAAGAACTTGTGGAATTTTTGCAGCCGTTGTTGGCATAAACCATTCTAGAAGCTTTGGGACAGAAGAAAATAATAGCGCTATCGAATCTGAGGAAGAACGTCCCCAAACAAGTAGGGAAGCGGTGGCTACCCCGAGAGCTGCAAAAAAGCCACGAGTGTCAACGCAGGACAGCCTTCAGACGTGTATGGCAACGCAATCTATTTGTATGGAGAAAATATCCACCACTTTAGATAACATTTGCGAAAACCAACGCATGATTGCAAAATCGCAGGAAGATGAAAGGAAAGATATTCGACGACTTTGTCGTGCTGTTGAGAAACAAAATGAATTGCTGGCAGAGCACAATCGCTTGAAGACTCAAAGTATAGAGCAAAAGCAAAGACATTACCTCAAAATGGAGCAGTTGCAACATGAAACAGTTAAAATTAAAATTAAAATGCTTGAGATAGAGACTAAAAAATAAATATAAAAGAATCTTATTGAAATGTTATGTATATATAATATTTACTTTTAATATGAATAAATTTTATGTTTCATAATATTAAATTTCTAGCAATAGAGTCTCTTATATAGGGTCCGCCATATAACTTTACGGAATTAAAAATGCTATAAAAAAGAAACTACTCAATATTTTTCCAAACTGTTTTTTTTATTTTGAAGTACAATCCTTCCGGTTAATGATGGAACACAACTTGATTCATATGGCTGCCTCGGCTAGCCATGCACCATCCCATACGATCGGTCCAATTTTTCAACACATTTTCGATTGTATGCGGCTGTATTTCAGCTATGACATCGCGTATGTTGGTCTTCAGTGCATCAATTGTTGCTGGTTTGTTGGCATAACACTGGTCTTTGACGGCACCCCAAAGATAATAATCCAACGACGTCAAATCGCAGCTCCGAGGCGGCCAGCGACCATTGACGCACTGTAGGCCAGTAGGCTGTAGCTGAAATACAGCTAGTTTGGAAAAATATTGAGTAGTTTCTTTTTTATAGCATTTTTAATTCTGTAAAGTTATATGGCGGACCCTATATTTCTGCCAACACTATCAGGCATGTTCTGCAAATCGTTTTCGGGCAATATTTTCGCATAACTTAAATTCGAATTTAAATGAAATCGGACGAATTACAGAACACCCAAAACAAAATCGTACGAATTGCAATTTCGTATCCGAATTGAAATCGCGCGATTTTCAGAACATGCCTGATTGTTTCCTTTTTCTCTGGTCGTTTTTGTACAGTGGCACAGTAAAGTCTACATACCCCATTGAAAAGCGAGGTTTGGAGATTTCTGTGAACATTGTAGCATTAGAATATATTCCAAGCAAATCCAATCTAACAACAAACAATAAATTTTAACAAAAAAATTTTAATCCAAAAATATTTATTAACAAAAACAAACAAAATTCATTTTCCAAACACAGAAAAGTCTGCATACGGCTTTGTAGTGGAGTACACAAAATGCAGTTCTGTACTCAAACAGTGCTACCAATCACTTCATGCGTCTTTACTAGATACTGTTAGTTAGAAAGAAGTTTAGTTCTTCGATATTAATATTGTAGCTGTGTTAATTTAACCAAAATGGGTAAAGAAATCTGTTAAAGTACGTGAGCTAATTGTGAAATATTATAAGGAAAAAAATCTTTAAGAGAGATTGGAGAACTGGTCGGACATCCAAAATCAAGCATTCAAACAATTATTCGGAAATATAATCACACTAATAGTGTAGAAAACAAACCAAGAAGTGGTCGCCCACCTAAACTGACTCCTCGTGCTAAGCGAAAAATATTGTTAGACGTGCAAGAAAATCCAAGAATAACAGCAATAGAAATTGCAAAAACCCTGAAAAATCAGGATATTGCTTCAGTGCATCCAGAAACGGTGAGACATTTATTGAGAAGCAATGGAATCCACAACCGTGTGCCTCGAAAGAAGCCATTCATCAGCAAAATAAATAAGGAGAAACGAGTCGAATTTGCTAAGAAATATATTGATGCATACGAAGATTTTTGGGCTAATGTTTTATTTAGTGACGAAAGCAAGTTCAACTTGTTTGGCTATGATGGCAAACAAAAAGTATGGCGTCGAAATAATGAAGCATTATTGCCCAAAAACTTGCTTCCTACGGTGAAGCACGGTGGTGGCTCCATAATGGTTTGGGGCTGCATGTCAGCGGCTGGGGTGGGTAATTTAGCATTTATTGATATTAATATGGATCGAATGGTATATTTGAAGCAATCCGCGAGTAAACTGGGTCTTACGGCGGGTTGGTACTTTCAGCAAGATAACGACCCAAAACATACCGCTGGTGTTGTCAAAGAATGGCTACTATATAATGTGCCCCATCAACTTCATTCCCCACCCCAGTCACCGGATTTGAACCCCATAGAGAATTTATGGGATGAATTGGATCGTCGCATTAGGAAAAGGACAATTAAAAATAAACAGGACCTCAAAAATGCTTTACTTGAATAGTGGAATTTAATTTCGAATAATTACACAAAAGTATTGGTAAATTCCATGCAAAATAGATTAAATGCTGTTCTAGAAAGTCGTGGCGGACCCTACAAGTATTAATTCTGTTGCTTTTTTATTTCCTTTTAAGTGAAACACATTCTTTTTACAAAGTATGCAGACTTTTCTGTGTTTGGAAAATGAATTTTGTTTGTTTTTGTTAATAAATATTTTTGGATTAAAATTTTTTTGTTAAAATTTATTGTTTGTTGTTAGATTGGATTTGTTTGGAATATATTCTAATGCTACAATGTTCACAGAAATCTCCAAACCTCGCTTTTCAATGGGGTATGTAGACTTTACTGTGCCACTGTATGTATTTTATATGTATTGTATTGAATGCGCCATACAAAATCTGGTATAAATTCACAAACCACAAAAGCCACGATTGCCACACACTTTCTTTACGCTCTGCTGGTGTCACCGGTCAAGAAGAAGGCACTAGTTTTTATTTCTTTCACGACAGTAAACAAAATGTTAGTAACCTTTTCCAAGCTTGAGTGAATGGCAACAAGCGCCACAAGCGGTATTTGCCAATCTGTAAACAAGCATACAAGTATACATACATACATACACACATCCAACTATTTGCACGCACAGGTAATGCAGTACAGGAAAGTTACAAGCCACGGCGTGCAGAATCAGTTTTGGGTACAAACAATAAAAGAATATTTGCTGTCTAGAATTTCAAGCGAGAAAACTGCGCAGTTGCAAAACCACAGGCAACTAGCGGCTGGCGTGAGACTTCTTTCTTCTGCGCAATTCTTTGTTGAATACACATTTTTCGTTTTGTTTTGATTTCAACGCTTTCAATTTAGGTTTGGGGCGAAATTCCGGCCGGCTTAAAGAAAGCGGATCAGAAAAGAGTGGATGCGAGGAAAGCGAAAGATGAATAAATAAGTAAATAGGGACATAAACTAAAATTAATACACACACACATATACAGAAGCAATAAGAAAAAGCAAAATAAATCATGATAAGAGCAGAAAGTAAAAAAAAAACAAAAGGAAAATGTAGTGGAGCAGAAAAACTTGTTTTGCTTGAAGGCTGATGAAATGAAGGCGTAAGGCAGAGGACAGCAAAGATAAAAATTAAATGATGGGTTTTGTAATATAAAATGTAGGTAGATACACATACATACATACATACATGCATATGTATGTGAATTAAAAACAAAATCTGTGTCTGTAAGAGACAAGCATAAACCACTGATACTTACTTGCATAGCCAGCCTGCCTATCGCAGCACACACAGATACAAAAGTATACACATATAAATTTGTTTACTTCAAATTCGCAATTAGTTTAAAAATGAAAAAAAAAGGTCACAACACCATCGGCGGCGACGCGACTGAAGTGGCGAAAAAATAGAAATGGCCAGAAGGCATGAAAAAGTATGAACACTTTCAAATGTATTTATGTATTCGCACATGCGTACATTTACAAAGTACCAAGAAAGTGGTAACAAAACAATGTCATTAAAGTCTCGCGGATTTCTATGGAAAGATATTTGTAAATATTTTCGGCCACTGAAGGCTATTCACCTTTTCGCATTTTGTTTTCGTGCAACCGTTTTTTGTACTGCGCTAATAGTTAAAACGGGCGCATAATTACATAAGCGCGGAAATGCATGCACAGACATACATACACACACATACTTGCATATGTGTGTTCCTTGCGGTCAAACCCACTACACCACGCGCAATTATTATCACGACATATTAACAATTACTTACTTTTTTATTTATTTTCTTTTTAATTATACTTCATTCTATCACAGCAACAAATACCATATCAATCCAGGTTACTAATTTTGTACAAGATAAATAAAAAATACAAATTCGATAATTTGCATCAAATTTTCGAAAATATTTCGGACTTTTAGTGTTCTCAAAAACGAATATTGAATATATTGGTTTGGGGAATAAGTTCATAACGTTTTTACAACGATTTGTTTGCTATTTGGCAAAGGGTAAGTATTCGTTCGATAGAACCCTTTCTGCTCTACAAAACTATTTATCTAACTAACTAACTATATTTTTGAATTATTGAATTTTTTATTAGTTGTGTGGCTTAGAAATGAAATACTCAGGAGGCAAATATCAACATATTCGACACTAGCTCTTCTTTGCTATTCATCGAAGTCAAAAAGACATTTGTCTGTAGATGGTGTCATTGGCGAGTCTAAAGCACGGAAATGGTTTGCAAAGTTCAAAAATGACGATTTTGTCGTCGATGACACGTCCCGCAGCGGAAAGCCTTCTGAATTCGATGAAGAACGTTTCAAATCACTTTTGAAGAAGAAGTAGTCGTGAATTGGCGGCAAAAATGAACTGTTATCATAAAACGGTTCTCAATCAACTTCATTCAATAGGATTTACCGAAAAAATGGGAGCCTGGGTATCTTCCGAGCTCAACGAAAAAGTCGCCTTCAATTTACCCCTCAGCATCTCGTCCGCCATCAAGCAACACGTGGTCATAAATGGTCCCGGAAGATGAGAAATTATGCCTATATATCAATATGAAGCAAAGAAAGGAGTGGGTGGCTCCAGGAGATACGCCAAACCCGAAAATCAAGCCGGATCTTCATCCAAAAAAGATCATAATTTGTGTTTGGTGGAACTGGTGCACTGGGAAGCACCCAAGAGCTCGAATGGGAGGTTCGGTCCTTCAGCATCCGCCGTATACTCCAGGGCTTGCACCGACCGATTACCATCTTTTCCACCCCATGTCAAACCGTATGAAGATCGTTACCCTCGATAACAAAGAGGCTCTTAAAAACTGGCTCAACAACTTCTTTGACACCAGACTAGGCGATTTTTGGCGGAACGGCATCAACAAATTGGTTGAGAGGTAGGAAAAGGTTGTAAACAGCAACGGCGAATATAGTATAATTGATTAACTTATTGATATAATTATTGTCTTTTGTTTAAATAAAAGTGTTCGGTAATAGCGCTACGAACTTATTCCCCAACCTAATATTTTTCTACTTCAATGAAAAGTATACATTTTAGATCTTCCTGAGCGTTTGAAGCATTCCAATTCTCAAACATGGAAGAATATTTGTTTTACTTGCATCTCTAATAGGCCAGTTTTCATACAAGTGAACTGTGGTTCAGCAGCTTCTTCCGAATCCCAGAAGTCCGATTTTAATCAAACTTCGCATAGAGGTGTTTTTGGAGTCGCTAAATGCGAATCTGAAGTTAATTTTTCAAAATTCAAAATAAAAAAATTTATCAAGATGTTTATGCTGATTCCAAAGATAATTATTATTCCGATTCTGAAAATCAATCAAATTATTTTGATATTAGTTTGTCGCATTTTTTTATACGACATGACCCTGTATGACGGACTACATTTTGTTGCAAATATAATATAAGCCTGCACTAAAATCAAAACAAAAAAAAACTAGGGTCTGTCAGACTCACGCACGGTAGAAGTGAAACTTCTAAGTTGGTTGTTCCATGCATGGGAGCCCCGGTTTAGATCTCTCCCCCTCTCTCGTGTTAAATTCAGGTTTTCATTTTTTTTTTTCTATATCACTCCACATAAATTTGTACTATTTATTTTTGTCCTTATTAGCTTCAAATTTGACACTTGGGTGCAGTGTTGCACTTGACGCTGACATTTCTTTGCACTTCCAATGGTATTTTTTGCCTACTTTTGGAGCGTTAATCAATTTGCTTTGATCACCGAAACGGTTGAAATGTCATTTTACAACCTTCTACTTCAACTATCGTCCCTCGTTTGGCAAACGCACTCATTGTATCGCTTCGTCTCCTCCATACCTATCATCTATTTACTTCACAGCAGTTTCTTATTGCTTTCCCGCTTACACACATTCAATCGGCGCTTTATCTGATACTCACACACAGCACTCATTTGCACGGGCTATGGCTATCTATAATACCCGTTGTCGGTTGTCGATTGTCGGTTGCCTGCATGTCGCCAGTCTACTTCAATGCTTACTTGTGTGCTATATACATTTCAGTTCATATTATTTCTCGCGAGAGAGCGACAGAGAGAGCGAATAGGCGAGAGTGGGAAGGAGCAGCTGCTCCTTGGCCCCGCCCATTTGACGGATTTCGGTAACGCTCCGAACTTACCGTTTCACTCGCCTATTTTCAATCTGCCTTGGGGTCCCCGACGCGCCTAAAGAAGTTTCACTTCAAAAATCATTTGGTATTGCACTCAAGTGCACGATAAGGTCTAAAGTGAAGCAACCTCAGTCGTACACTTTCGTGCGATGTGACACCCCAGGCAGTATTAAGTGTCGCACAAATACATACAGGGTGAACGATATGAAGTGTTACCAACTTCACACTGCTTGTATCTGTAAAACAGCTCATGACATCAACGTCAAAATTGTTCTAATGACAGTTCAATATATTGTTTATAAGCCATCAAAAGCATTTGCGTCTCAGTTTTGTTGATTTTTTTTTCTGTGATGGAATTCAAACGTAATAGTGTGATTGTGTTATATTTGGCTGGAAAATCACAACCAGCCATTGTTCGTGAGCTCAGTCACCTGAAAGTGAATAAAATGTTTGTGTATCGCACTATAAAACGTAACAATGATACTGGTAGCATTGCAAAACGCTATGGAGGTGGACCAAAAAAAACCGCAAAAACGCCAGAAATGGTTCGGAAAACGAATGCTCGACTTGAACGAAATCCACGTCGAAGTGGAGAAAAATGGCCAAAGAACTGAAAATATCGCAAGACAGCATTCGATGCATATTGAAAAATGAGCTCAAGGTCAAGGCTTACAAGTTCGAAAAAGCACATGATCTTTAACCCCAGCAAAAAAAAGTTCGGTGCGAAAGAGCAAAGGAGTTGTTGCGCTTGCACGAACGTGGCGAATTTCCTAACATTGTGTTTTCTGATGAAAAAAATTTCCCAATTGAGCAGTTCATAAACACTCAAAACGATCGTGTTTACTTGACCGAACGCTCATACGGGAATTTGAGCCTACGTATGGCCACTCGAAGCAATACTTTTACACTTGCGATAAGTAATGGTTTGGGCCTCAGTGACCGCTGATGGACGCTCTCCAATCGTTTTTATCGAGCCTGGTGTCAGTCAAAGTGAATGCGACTTATTATCGGGAAAATGTTTTAGAAGCTGCTTTAGAGCCGTGGACACACAAATATTTCGGTCGTAGACCATGGACGTTCCAACAGGACTCTACACCGTCTCATAAAGCTCGTGTGAACCAAGAATGGTTAAAAAATCATGTTCCACACTTCATTTCGTCCACACAATGGCTTTCGAATTCGCCAGACGCAAATCCGATAGACTATTCCATCAGGTCCATTTTGGAGAGCAAGGTGAGGACTAAAAAATATGCCAGTATGGATGCGCTGAAAAAAGCGATTATACGATACTGGGCCAAAATACCTCAAGATCACATTCGTGCAGCATGCAACTCATTTTTTGACCGTTTGAAGGCTATAGTCAAGGCAAAAGGTGGTCATATCGAGCTAAAATGAAAGTAAATTGTGAAATGAAATTAAAATTGTAATAATTTTTGATCAATTTTGTCTTTGAAATCAATAAAAACTAATTTCACACAAAAAACTTATGGTGTTTGGAATCGTTTACCCTGTATTTGAACTACTAAGAAATACAACTAAAATGAAAAATTGTATAAGTTTTTAAATTTTTATAGAAAAAACATTTTTTTTATAAATTTTTTTCTACATCAATTTTTTTTCTATAAAAATAAAAAAACAAAATTTAGGAGTTTTTAAATTTTTTTTAAATATAATACAAGAAAAAACACAAATATAAAAATTTAATTTATAATTTTTCGATAAAATGTTTTGAGTTTTTTTTTACATATAAAACAAATAAAAACATGATTTGTATTAAAACAAGAAAAAAAACTTTATATAAGTTTTTAAATTTTTTATTCAAACAAATTTTATATGCATATTTGTATAAATTTTATAATTTTTTTTTTTTTTTAATTTTCTATTGAAATAGAAAAAAAAACTTTGGATAAGTTTTTAAATTTTTAAAATTTTATATATTTTTATAAATTTTATCATTTTTTTTTTGCAAAATGTATAGGTCTTTTTTTATAAAATTAATTTTGTTTTATACATACTTTTTCTATTTTAATTATTTTTTTTCTACAAAAAAGAGAAACATTTTCTTATCTTGAAAAACCAAATTTAGAGCCTTTAAAAAAATTAAAAGACTTAACAAAAAAATTCACAAATCTCCTCGCGGTAAACACTGGACATTAAATTTGATGCTGACGCTAGACGGCAAATAGAACTGCCTTCAAGTTCTTAATTAGTACAGACCACGTGGAAACCTTAAGAGTAAAATTTAGGATCTGTACAATCAAAAAATTGGCATAAACTCCTTATTCCGTATGCTCTAAGGAACAAAATGCCCTCAAAGTAATTTCAATATCGTCGTTAATGGCTATTTGTAAAACTCAAGTGTGAAAAATTGTAAGAATTATGAGTTTCACATAACTTCATGCAAGCATTGGAATCAGTTCAAGATTACATCCCCTAAATTTGAAGAAAAAGAGGTGTATACTTTTTTATGGCTTATTACATTTATAATTCAAATATTATGATAATTTGCAAAATAAAACCTGCAGGTGATTTCCCAGAATTTCACAGTTTGAGATGTTGGTAGATAAACAATGAAAGATGTGAGCAATTTATTTGAAATTTGGGCCTAATGTATATTTCTTTATATAATATTAACATAGTAAAGACTACTTAGACAATTTCCGAATTTCTCCAAATGTTCGCCCTTTTGAGAAGTTTCTGGTCCTTAGGGAACTGGTACAATTCTAGTCCATCTCGACTTCTTCCATTAGATAACAGCTCGAATGATCTCGAATATTTGCTAAGTACTTGCACATATCACGGCAGGGTGCACACATAAACAACTATCTATCTATCTTAGGTATTGTATGTATAATATATACATACATACGCACACACAATCAATCTATTCTACTCTTCTTGTAGCATTCATGTTAAACCAGTTGTAATGTGCTTCGGTGTAGTTAATAAGAAATAGTTGCTGGTGATGTTAATTTTGTTTTTTTGTTATTTTTTGTTTGTTATGTTTGTTTTTGTTTGGTAATCAAATCTTAAAAGTTGTACTTCCGCTCGTTTGGTAGAAGAGTGTCACAATCTGAACATTTTTGTTAGTTAATTAAGCAGAAATGAGCGCCAGCTCTCCTTTTTTTGCTGTGTAAATAATTCATGAAGGCATCTACAGCAACTAAGAATATCTCACGAGAAGAGAACGTGTCGCATAATAAATTGGAAGCTTAAAGACAGGTTTTTTAGATAATAATTTGGAATAGTTGTTACACAATTTCAGTCCTACTATTTAGTAGCCACTCCGGATTTAATATTTTTTTTTTGTTTTGAGAAAAAATGTTTCAATTGCAGTGCAGCAAAGCTAAAATTGGGCATAAAAGCGCCAAGATACGTAAACTTAATTTTTGAATGTAGCCTACAGCTCTGTGCTCTGTTTTTCTGGATCAGAAACATTTCTCGGAATATTTCGGTTTTAAGTTTTTAATGTCCCTCAAGCGGTAAATCGACTATTTTTTAGTGAATAATTTTGGAAAATTTCCTGATTAAAAAAAAAAACAAAACTCTGATCCCTAATCTAGGACCAAAAATTAAATTTACGTATCTCGGTTTATTATTATTTTTTTTTTTTGTCATTTCAGAACCAGATATTCTACCAAGTTTTATAAGCTCACTGAGAAAAAGTGAATAATTTTGGAAAATTACTTAATTCAGAAAAAATAAAACTCAGATCCCTAATCTACGACCCAAAATTAAATTTACGTATCTCGGATTTTTTTTATTTCATTTTAGAACCTGATATTGTACGAATACTTTTATAAGTTCACTGATAAAAAATGTTTCCCTAAAAAAAGTGGTAGAAGGAATTTCAAACTTGAAGCAGAAATTTTGCCCTTAACAATTCGCGCTTATATTTCCAGATTCTTAAATTCCCGATGCATAAATTTTTTCTGATGGCTTCAAAGCTGAAATTTTTGCATAAAAATTAATATAATTACTATATTTTTACTATTCAACATTTTTTACTATTTCACAATAAAATCAGTAGAATCTCCTCTAAGGAACACTACCCAATTTCCGATCTAAAAACCAAGTAAAGGGCTAATAATAATAAAAAATTTAAATAAAAAAAAATTATTATTATAATAAAAAATTAAAATTAAATAAAAAATTTCTTTATTATTATTTATGAATTAAAATATAATTAAAATTATACATTAATGTAATGTAATAGCACTAACTACTAGGGCTAGGTTAGGTTAGGTTATGATGAAAGTCGGTCTGTACGATCAACTACTTAGACCTTACAGGTCCGTTGTGATACCACTGTGCGACACGGGAACCACATTTATGTTTCTCCGTGACACCATTTTGTGGCTCTTATGAATTGATCCCATCCCCAGACCAGACAGTTCCGTAAGAGAATTGAAAAAATAGTTGCCTAGAAAACCTGCTCTAATTTTAGCTAAGGCTGGACAATTGCAAAGGAAGTGTTCAACTGTTTCTTCCTCCTCCTCATCTCTACAACGTCTGCAATATTCAAGGGAGAAAACTGCTGGACTCAAGGAATGCCTACCAAATAGTCAGTGGTCGGTTATACAAGCCACGATCTTCGAGATATCCTCGTTTGTCTTTTTCTTGTTTTGTGTCTTCATCTCTCCATGTCCTATTGGCCTCTTGGTTAATGTTATTCTTAATTATTAATTTTCTCTTGACCATAGCTATCCCAATGGTACTTCTATCGCTGAGCTGTTGAAGAGTAGTACCTTTCCTCGCTAGTTCATCGACTTTACAATTTCATTCAATATCTCTGAGCCTCGGAACTGAAATAAGGTTGTTCTTGAATACGGCATTAATATCATTTAGGGCTGCCCGGCATTCCTGCGCAACCTTTGATCTTAGTTTAGTTACATCCATTGATTTAATGCTGGTCTGGCTATCCGAGAATATATTTATAGTCTCTGTTCTGAGCTATAACGCCCTCGCTTGAACTAATTTTTTCCCTCGCGAGCCTTTTCTTCATGTTAGTGAGCAAGAAAAAGTCGCAGGGAGCCAGATCGGGTGAATATGGAATGTGCGGCTGCAATTCATGCAGTTTGGCGGCAACCACTCCGGATGAGTGGCTCCGGCTGGTGCGTTATCGTGGTAAAACAGCACCTTCTTTTTCGCTAATTTTTGTGAAAGTAGTCCCATAACTCACTGTAGTATTGTCCAGTGATCGTTCTTCCTTTTTGTCAAAACTCCATGAGGATGACGCCGTGCGCATCCCAAAAAAACGCCGCCATGACCTTTTCGGCCGATGGGACTGTCTTTGTCTTGTTTGGAGCAGATTCACCGGGAGAAATCCATTGCTTTGATTGTCGCTTAGTTTCTGGTGTGTAATGATGAGTCCAGGTTTCATCAACGGTGACAACTCGGCGCAAAAACCTTCAGATATCGCTTAAATTGCTCCAAACACTGCTTCAGCCGTTAACAGCCGCATCCGCTGGTCGTTGCTTGTGAACAATAGCGGCACCCATCGGTCCTACAATTTTTTCATGGCCTACTTGTTACGTAAAATATTAATTGCCGGTCCGGTCGACACACCTATGGCTTCGGTTACTTTGCGCACTTTCGTTCGTCGACCGGCGAGAATCATGTCGTGGACTTTTTAAATGATTTCCTCGATAACCACGTCCGCCGGGAGTCCTGGTCGCTCCTCATCAAAAACGGATGTTCGCCCACTTTTAAATTCGTTGAACCAATATCTAACTGTGATCATAAATGGCGAAGCTTTCTCATAGACAGCATCCAACTTTGTTTTTTTCTTCTCGCATTTTTCACCATCCAAAAACAAAAAGTAATTCAAATTAGCGAAAATCACAAAACACGTCTTACTCGAATAGCTGCCAAATCCAAACTAACTTATCAATCAGTCTGGAATTTGTTTTGTCGGGTTTGATAGATGGCAACACACGTTGCTAACACCAACTTTCTTCAACAACGCCCTCTGTCATCGAACTCGGGTACTTATTGAACCGCTAGATCTTCTGCCTAATAGATGCTGCAGTAGTATCGTAGTCGAACGGATAGTGCTAGTCCTAATTCCTTCGAAAATACACCATAGCCAACCTTATAGTCTAGTTTGGAACCAGCTGTTTAGAAATTTAATTCTCTCCTTCTCTATGGCTTTGGTGTCTGTCACTCTCTTCTTGACGTTATGTTCGTCTTGAAGAGTCTGTCGAAGGTGAGTCCAGGAATTTTTGGGTTTTTATATCCTTGTTCACTCCGCTCGGGAGCATAGAGCTTCGACAAGATTCTTCCATCGTACACGCTGCTGGGCTGTTGTTTTTGCGCCGTCCCATGTGATGTCATGTGTCTACTAGCTCGCACAACATCCACTTCCTCCAAATGATTTTCGGCCGACCGCGATCTCTACTTCCTTGCGGATTTCAGTCCAGTGCCACTTTCTGCGTTTGATTTGCCATAGGATGGGCTCCTCATTCGTTGGTCTCTACAGCTAGGGGTTGCTGAAGGTGTTCAGCCAGAATATGCTACGGATGGAGGAATAGAATAGTCTATTTCTTGTTTGTGACTATTCAGAGTGTGTAAAATAGAGTGTGTGTCATACTTGTAAGTCTAAGCCACCAGACCTAATTTGAATCAATTAAATTAAGGCAGTTCCTGTTTACGAATAAATTACTTGAATTTTTGCGCCATCTGCCTTTCAAATATCTGACAAAACTTCATCTAAAAAACCTTGAACAAATCGCTCTTGTTTTTTCAATCGTAGTACAGTAGGTATGTAGGTTTTTCCAAAATTCCTCGAAGGTCGCTTGTGATAGGTGGAAAGAGAAAATAAACAAGATAAAAGAAAAGGGGAAGGAGAGCAAATTCTCCCGAAATTTCTATTTAGAAAGAAGCTTAAAGTTCAAAACAAAAAATTTAAAAAGTACTTTAATATTTTTCACACTTTCAGCAAATAGTAAAAATTCCACGCGCCCCACTTTTTTATTAAATAAATAGAAAACGCAAATAAAAGTTTCAAGGTATTTTAATTAGTTTATATTCAAACAAGTGTTTTCTTTTAGCTAATAATAACAGAGCTTGAAAAGCGCAAATTTTACCTTATAATTCTGCTGCGACTTCTATGGGCGGAATTCTTAGAAAGCTTGAAAAAGTTATTGCGTAATTTGCAAATTTCGTTAAGAAACAGCTGAAGAATGCGGCCGCTTGAAGAGCTCAGGCGGTGAGAGAAACTTGAAAGAATTAAAAGAAATATTCATAAATATTTTATATTTTCGCAAAGGAGTTTAAGCAAGTATTCTGAACGGGCAATCAAGAGCCACATTTCTTAAGCCGCCGAAATTTCATGCTAATAAAGATATAAAGTGATGATTTCACGCGCTGTATGACATACTGGAACAATCTGTTTCACATGAGGCACCATATAATTCTGAGTTGTTTGCCAGTAGAGTTCAACATTAATTTCAACATTTGCTCCATATTCAGTTCTGGAAAGTACTGTTCAGAGTTTTCCAATAACATACCGGCTCTCAGCGAATTTGAAAGAATCAGCTGATTGGCTAACGTCATATGAGTCTTGACAACGGTTTGCTCATGAAAACACTGAGATTGTGTTGCTGATATACGAAAAAAATCAACATAGGCTCCGCTCATGTCGCCTACACCATACAGTGACCAGGATGCACGGATGATAGATTTACAAGGTTTGCTCCTTAAGTATGGGGGGAAAAATTGTGAGGGGAGTTTCGGCTACCACGTCACTTGGGCGATTCGGCAGCTGAACTCTGCACGATTATTTCACGTCTATTCACACATTCGTCCTATCAGTCGTTATTCAGATAGCAACGAAGTGTCATTGGTTGATTTTTTTCCTAAATCACCAACACAATCTCAGTTTGTTTTGTTAACACATCCCAAGTGAAGTCAGCACATCCCCCGTTCTGTTAAAGAACACACCTGTAAAACTCTTTTCACCATGAAAAGGATGATAGATTAGCAAGCCTTTAGCTATGGGGAAAAACGAAATCGAACGAGTAACTACGACTGCAGCATTCTGTCCGCCCATTTCCCACGTATTCGCCCACTCGAGCAATCAGTCAAAGATGATAGAATAAAAGGTTTCGCCTTCCGAATTCATTGTGCGTTAGGCTCCATGAAGGAGATAAAATAGAAATTAATGAGTAAGTAAATATTTTTTGAGAAAAATTAAAATTCACCTTAATTTTTCAGCACACCTCGTATGCAGAATATCTCTATTTCCGAGCTTAGTTTCTCGATTCGCAGTTAAAAGAAATTTAAATTAGAAATAAAAACTTGCATTCACAGATTATTTCTCAATTTTAGATTATAACGACAGCTTCTGGTGGGCATTTCTGTGTTTATTGATTACTAGCAAACCCGGCCCCCTTCGCTGGGCACACTAAAATAGAATAGATATGGCTTAGAACAGAAAATATATGGTTTTCATATTATTTATTTCTTTATTCTTTATTCAAGCGCTTTGGCATAAACAATATTTTTTGTTTTTCTATTTGTTTTTGAGTAAATATAAAATATAAATTGAAAATCAGGAAAAAATAAGATTGTTTTTAAATTTCAAATCAACGCATTTGAATAAACAACCGTCTTTTTTCCTGAACATCCATGAATTTTTCGTTTCAATTTATTTGTTTTATTAAGCATTGGAGCTTTTTTAACCATTATCCATTTATATTTTTCAAAAAAAAAAAACGAAAAAAATTGTTTTTTCCACGAACACATAATTTCATTCGGATTTCACATTAAATTCTCAAATTTCGTAAGAAATTATTCACTGTTCCAAAATCCACTCCAAAAAAATTCACAAAAAATTTTTACATGTTGCACTTACGTTTTTTCCTTATGGCATCCAAATCAGAAAGAAATATTGACACATTGTAACTCACACTGTCAATTTGACAGTTCAGTTCCGCCCCAAGCGTTAAAAAAGTAAGCGACATTATGGCTGGCTCAAAAGAACGCTGTACCCGTTGCCAGTGCTCTGAATTACAACCAAACTTTACGAAACCCATTTTCAATACTTACTTAACAATGTGCGTAAGTTTGCTTTAATTCGGTGCAAAGACACGGCGGGTCCACGTTTTGGCATATATTTCGAGACCCTAGTCATCAATAGGTATGAAAATTACCCCGTATTAAAGCACTTATCAACAGCTTTCATTTGATATCCATATTGTACAAACACATTCTAGGGTCCACGTTTTGGTCTCTATCTCGAGACCCTAGTCACGGAGCGGATGGAAATACTCTGAACTAAAGCATTCACCAACAGCTTCCATTTGATACCCATATTGTACATACACATCCGAAGGTTACCCGGGTCCACTTTTTGACCTATATCTCGAGACCCTATCTACCAATAGGTATCCAAACTATACGGAAACCATCTTCAATACCTCCTTAACAATGTGTGTAAGTTTGGTTTAATTCGGTGCAAAGACACGGCAGGTCCACGTTTTGGCATATATTTCAAGACCCTAGTCATCAATAGGTATGAAAATTACCCCGTATTAAAGCACTTATCAACAGCTTTCATTTGATACCCATATTGTATATACACAACCAAAGGTTACCCGGGTCCACGTTTTGACCTATATCTCGAGACCCCAGTCACGGAGCGGCATGAAAAAATACTCTGTACTAAAGCATTCACCAACAGCTTCAATTTGATATCCATATTGTACAAACACATTCTAGGGTCCACGTTTTGTGTCTCTATCTCGAGACCCTAGTCACGGAGCGGCATGAAAAATACTCTGTACTAAAGCATTCACCAACAGCTTCAATTTGATACCCATATTGTACATACACATCCGAAGGTTACCCGGGTCCACGTTTTGACCTATATTTTCAGCCCTATTTCCAAAATAAAATATAATCCATGTTACTCGTGGATGATGTAGCTTTCGAATGGTGAAAGAATTTTTAAAATCGGTCCAGTAGTTTTTTGAGCCTATTCGTTACAAACAAACAAACAAAGTTTTCCTCTTTATAATATTAGTATAGATTTTTCGATTCTTCTTTGTTTAACCCTTTAGCCTATAGCCACGAGTCTGACTCGTGGTAAAGAATTTGTGCCATAAGCGAAAACAACGAGTCTGACTCGTGGTAAAGACTTTGTGATCAATTGATTATGATTACTTCCTAGACATCTTAAAATTACTATTTGTACCTAAACATTGTTTATTATTTCACAATTCCTTTCGTTGCATTGAAATATATATGTTACGAAAAGTATACACTTTGCGCCAGTTCGGGTACACGGCTGAACAGTTGAATGGCACGGCGCGCGAACGAATTTCTTGCGTATTATAGCTCGCGCAATTGGTAGATATCGTGTAGGCTAAGGGGTTAAAGTAGAGGAGAATCTTCCAAAGAAAAAATGTACAACGGCAAAGAAAAATGTACAACGGTATTAAAATAACTAATAACCATACATCCGAAGCATTTAACGGCTTTTTCGTATATCTGCCACCAGCTCACAGCAGACGGCCAATGGTGCCATTAATTAATTATTGCATTATTATGCCTTGATTCCATATCATTGTTAATAGATATTTAAGCAAACTCAATATTAATTAATCAACATCTATCTCAGATACAGCGTAAACACACTTCGCGGCTAATTGCCAAGGTTGTGTTTAATTTGATTGAAAATAATATTTATAATGACGACTTGCTGACACGAATGATATAATGGAATATTACGCACATCAACAGTAGATGAAAAGGGGAGGGAGCGGTCAACGAAAGCGAGGATATCCAAGTCGCGATTGAAGAAAATGTTGATCGTTTCTTCGATATTCACGGCATCATTTAGCATGAGTATGTAACTGCCGGACAAAGAGTGAAGGACCAATTATATATTGACGTCCAGGAGCTGATGTGGGTAGGCGTATTATGTGTGCCCTCTAGTCTCACTGTGCAAGAGGTTCCAACAAAAAAAGCGCTTCCACGTTGCAGCACCCAGCTTATAGTCCTTAGATCGCATCCTGCTAACTCTTCTTATTGTTCAAGATGCAGTCGCTCTTCAAGGGAACTCATCATAATATATTACGTCAGATCCAGTAAGTCACGATACTGAAAGAGTAGGTAGGTGAAATGGTTGAAATACCACTCTGGCACTCCCCAAGTAGCACTAAAGCGCCGTTTTTATACCATTATGAGACCTCTAACAGGCAGATATCTACAGCCAGCCAGAGCTATTGATGTAATGGAGAAGATTGATGGCGCGCTACCCTAGGCTGTCGAAGAAAGGACCACCCAGTGACCTTAATTGTATATCTGCTAAGCCCAGACATTTACAGAGAAAGCGCTCAACCGTGTCCTTCTCCGAAAGATCCCCACAGCTTCTACAATTAGAGTTAAATTGTAAATCGAGCTCTTCCGCGTATTTGCCGTGCCGGTAATTTTTTGGAAAGTTTGGAAATTGAATGGCGTGAAGTTCCTAGGACTTTCCTCCGCAATTTTCTCAATGTAATAGGTCCTCCGTCGTAGGCAATGGCAAACCTCCGAGTGTATTTCTGCCATGACAAAGCTCCTCATAAAAACATCTGCCGTTCGGAGTCGGCTTGAAACTGTAGGTCCCTCCATTTGTGGAACAACATCAACACGCACACCACAAATAGGAGGAGGAGCTCGGCCAAACACCTAACAGAAGTGTACGCGCCAATTATTTATTTTTTTTTAATAGGTCCTCCGTCTATTGTGCTGGGACCAAATTGCTTTCGAAATAGCACGTGAAGAAATGGAGCTTCATCTTTTCTGCGCTTTTCTGACAAATAAGTTGTGCAATTCTCCTTTAACAACAGTCAACGGGATACGGATGACCGGTAGGAGGTCTCTGCGACCAATTCAGTCCCCTTCCAGACAAATTTATCTGCAATTTCATTCTCTTCTATGTGCCTACGTCCTGAAACCTATGTCCTTTGTTCCTATGTCCCTGGAACTAAAAGGGTTAACTTTTTTTCACACATGTTCTACCCGGTACTTTTGTTGATGACACTGTTATTATGACGACAACAGCAGATCGCACAAAATCCTCTTCTAAGCTCCACATCGGCATAAATAAAATTTCATATTGGAAATTTCAAGAATATTTATGTCGAATCTAAATGAGGTGGGGGACAATAAATAAACGAAATTTGAGCGAGTTTTAAGTTGTTATCAAAATTCACGCATATGCCCAGAAGTGGGTGTGGCACCGCCCATTTTTTATTTATTTTACTTGCATTGAATTTATTTTCTCGAGTTCATCATTTGCAACAAATTTGAGTAATTTTGATTTGTTTATAACAGAAATTTGCTTTTTAGAAGACTATCATTACATGAGAGATGGGCATGGCTACCGACAGATCTCGCCCACTTTTAACATAAACATAAACTACTTTGGACAATAATATTACGCATTTTATTATTATTTATTTAAAATAAATAAATCACAAATTTTTAATTTTAATATCTATCACTAAAGCTAAATACACACCAGGCAACCGTTGAAGCAACGGTTGCAGCAACGTGTTGCCTTTGTTTAAGAAACACGTTGCGACCGTTGCTTCAATCTCAGTATTGTGTATAACTGTGGTGCAGGAAAGGTACGAGCGGAAGATACGTAAAATTAAATTTTTTAAATGATCGACGAAATACGTAAAATTACTTCTCTTTTTATAATTGACGAACTTTTGTACGAAAATGAGGAAGAAGAGATGCAACAAAAGAAGAGAAAGAAAATTTGGTCCAAAAATTGCTTTTTAAAAAAAAATCGAATTTTCGAACGAGAGGCTGCTGAAAGAACTCAAGAAAAATGAACCAGCGGACTATAAAAATTACATGAGGATGGACGAAGCCCTGTTTAGAAAATTGTTGGACTTCGTAAAGCCCAAAATAACGAAACAAGATACCATAATGAGAGAGGCAATATCAGCAGAAATTAGACTGGCAATAACTTTGCGGTATCTTGCAACAGGAAACGCTTTTGCGGACTTGAAATTTTCGACGGCGGTATCCACTACTAAATTTGGAGCCAACTTTTGGTAGGAATTCAACATCTGAAGCAAAAACAGTACGAACCAATTTATGCGAAGCCATCTATGCCTTACAAGGTTCATAAAGAAATTCAGGATTGTTTTTTCATATTTTTATTCAAAGATTTGTTTTGCTTATTACTAGTTACTTAAACACTGAAAAAATAAAAGGAATAAAAAAGTAATTAAATTTTATTAATTCAATTCAAAGATTTCTTTTGCTTATTACTAGTTACTTAAATACTGAAAAAATAAAAGGAATAAAAAAGTAATTAAATTTTATTAATTTAATTGAAGTCTACATCTGAGAGTAGGTCTTGAAATGACGAATACTGCACTCTATTTGCTCCATCAGCATCTCCTACATTAATGATTTGTGGAGAAGACGATGAGCTGAACTGGATTGGGGTCGAGTGAGAAACAGACGCACTGTTTGAAATATCGCTCATTGATATTCTTTGCGATATTGGCTTATAAATAGCATGCCGAGGTGGGTATGTGGATGTTTGGGTCTGCACAGAATTCAATGTCAATTTCTCCAACTGTCCCAAAATAAAAACTTCGTCGCAAGCCTTTTTCGCAAATAACTTTTGTTCCACTGATATGAGCACGCCCAGGCCTTTGCGTAAGTATCGGCTTCGTCGCTTTCTTCTTTTTGTGCGAAATTTTCAATATGTCTGGTAGCTTTTCGTAATAGCTCGTTCCTCTCACAATTTTGGGAGCTTCTAGATTTCTTCGTACTTGGCATAGGACTCTGAAAGATTAATAGGAATGTAAAGTTAGAAAACATACTTTTTCCAGTGGCTCGCTGCATGCTATTGTAACTGACAGTTTTAATTAAATTTTTGATTTTTCTTGTTGAGCTTGAGGCCAAGTATAAATAAAAAACAGGACGGCGTTTGTATTTTGGTTTTTATTTTCGTCGCTACTTCGATCTGATGATGATCTCAGGCGGAGATTGAAAGGTCAACGAAAATAAAAACAAAAATTCAGAAGCCGTCCTGTTTTTTTATTTATACTTGGCTTCGAGCTCAACAAGAAAAATCCAAGGCTAATAACAATTTTCAATATAATTTAAAATAAATATACTTACCCTTGAAGCATTGTCATCGTCTGAACTTATTACTGTACTGATTCCAGGCTGGGGCATCTCTAAATCCCTTAAAAAATCAAGGGCTTCAAAATACCATAAATTCGGTTCATACAGATCATCAAGGCCAGCGCCACTTTTTTCACTTTGAATTTTTTTTTTTAACTCGCGACGGTAGGCAGTGCGCATGTTTTTGATTTTGTTTTTTACCGTATTCACTGTAGCATTTTTATCAATTTTATTGTACTCATTTTTTAATTGTTCGTATGCTTTTTTTCTAAAATTTTTATTTTTATATTTTTCACTACTTATATCCCACAGCTCCTCAAATTTTTATATTCGTTAATAAAATTAAGATAATTTTCATTATTTTCAACTGCCATTTTTCCCCTTTTCACTTAATTTTCTCCGCACGAACCTTCTTCTTCGCTTGTTTTCAACGAACTGAACGAGTAAAAGCAGTCAACAATGATACACACGAGGCAACAGTTGCAGCAACCTATCCCAAAAATCAAATCTTTTTGATATTTCAGGCAACGGTTGCAGCAACACGAAAATCATTTGGCAACACAGCTACACACGAGGCAACGGTTGCTTCAACATGGCCGAGTTGCTGCAACGGTTGCCTGGTGTGTATTTAGCATAACAGCTGGTGGCCTTCGGCTAAAGTAAAGTAAAATAAATATGTATTTACGTACATATGTATGTGTATATGTATAAATATACATATATAATAAATGGAGTGAAAAGAGTATCAAGTTTCATTGAAATTTGCACATTGATTTTTTCGCAAGCTATCGTGGGTACTGACGGGCAGACCTGGTTAAATCGACTCTACTCATCATTCTGAGCATTTTCATATACATACATACATACATATGTATGCATGAATGTACATATCTTTACTTTGATGCCTTTATGCTGTTACACACAACCGTTATTTGAACAAATTACAATACTCTTGAGCCCAAGTGTGCGGGAATAATTAAAGGACTGCAAGTAATAAAAATAAAACCGATAATCGCTTGTCCAACTTGCATTGGGTCATTTGTTTGCGTAATTTTCCAGCGCAGGCGTATCCTGTAGCTAAACATAAGCACACATACATACATACAGTGACTTGGTATCAATACGAGCAGTTATAAAATGCGCCCTTTTGTAAACGTGTATTTTTCACGTTTACTTTTCTTCGGCTTTGACAAATATTTATTTACATTACATTGAGAAAATTGCGCAGCAGCTGTGCATGACGCTGGTAGACGTGCTGTAGGTGGTGGAGCCAGTGGAGCTATGGTGGCCACTGTGAACAGGCAACAACAGCGCCACTGCTGCTGCTCATCTTACACGTAGGCGTCGCTGCTACCTTTTCAGGCGATTTCAGTGGCGCTGTTACTGACGTTGTCTACCACCACTAAGCGCCATGCACTTACATACATAGTACATATGTATTGATGTAAGTGGTACTGTTAATTAACAGCAGTGGTGGAACAGCAGCTGTTGCTTGTTATGTTTGTGGCGCATTGCATTAGTGCACGTTCGTCTTCTTTTGCGACGCATAAACACATACACACGTGCATACATACATACATACATAAATACACAAAACCGAAGAACGCCAGCTGTTTAGGGTTGTTTGTGACTTTGTTTACCAACAACCGGCGGCATTGAAGCAGAAATTAATACGCCGCTATATTTTTGGTCATTGGAATGCTGGAAAAATGGAGTTGTAAACAAAAACAAAACTTCCAGCGGTTAGGTTGGTCTCGCGGCTGATTGTGAAGCATTAAGGGTTATTGTTGAGAGCGCGTATACATACTCTGTATATACACTTATGTTTGTTGTTGTTAAGATGACTTGCTGGAAAAATACACGAGCATACATATATATGTATATATGTATGTACATTTACAAAGGTGTGACTGTATTTATGAGCTTTGGTAAGGTCACTTGAAATTATTTGTAAATAAATACCCATGTGGATACATATTTTAAAAGAACAAAACAAACAATGCTTGGCAAATAAATTATTCCAAATTGTGTGCACAAGAATCTATAAAAAAATTGTTTTAAATTATTTCTATTTTAAACTGTTAGAATGGTAAAGAAGGCACAGAAGTTGGGCAAGTAGTTTTGTCTTCTAAAATATGTATGTATTTTGTTTCTCCACAACCAGCAAGCGGTTTTCATTAATACGCGCCGGAAGCGCAAAAGAATATTTTTTTCATACGCCGCAGAAAAACAAAAAATAGCTTTACTTAATATAAATTTGGAGTGTTTTTGTTTTTAATAGATTTTTGTTACGGCATTTTCGGATTTTTTCTTGCTTTTTCTAATGCACTTCGTCAACATTTCGTCATTTCTTCTCCCTTTTCTAAAAGCACTCCCATTTCAAGAGCCTGCTATATAATAACATATGTACATCGTTAATATACATATGCACATAAATCAATAGAGCATGCGCATACATACATATTCATACATACATATGTATATACATTTGTGTGCATTTCGTTGTTACTTGCATACTCCTCAGGAAAATTCTCTCATATTCAACCGGTGCATTCTCAGTGAGTTGATTATATATATACTATGTACATATATAATTGGCGCGTACACCCTTTTTGGGTGTTTGGCCGAGCTCCTCCTCCTATTTGTGGTGTGCGTCTTGATGTTGTTCCACAAATGGAGGGACCTACAGTTTCAAGCCGACTCCGAACGGCAGACATTTTTATGAGGAGCTTTTTCATGGCAGAAATACTCTCAGAGGTTTGCCGTTGGCTGCCGAGGGGCGACCCCTATTAGAAAAATGTTTTTTTTTTTAATTTTGGTGTTTCACCGAGATTCGAACCGACGTTCTCTCTGTGAATTGCGAATGGTAGTCACGCACTAACCCATTCGGCTACGGCGGCCGCCATAATATTGATTGATTACCATAACTTACTATTTCGTATTCCTTTTATTTTATTTGGTGAGGTTTTATAAGGGAGGTTCTACAGATCGATCGTAGAAAGAGGATAATTCAATTGGGCAGTGCGACCTACTGTGAAGACAATACAGAGGTCTGCGAACCACTATCCCTCTCTAAAAAGTATGGGCAACATCGAACCGGTAATCCGCTCTCAGCGAATTTTTGGGAATGAGATGACTTATTAAGGGATATTACAGCGATTTATTTACAAGTACTTTTCTGCAAAGATGCTGAGAAATTGAATAACGAAGTGGTTCGCCTTGCACGAAATAATTTTTAAGCTGAGCTATAAAATATGCATGTTTCACTAGGTCCCTTTCACTTTCCCTGCAGGGTATGTTGTATGTTGCATGTGTATGAATCCATGCATTTCTTCTTATGCGCATTTACAAATTTTTATTTTTTTTTAGTTACCCATACCGGGGGTTAAATTTGTAGCGACACATCTATGCTTTGGTCGAGTTTTTTTAGTATTGTTGTTTTTGTTATAAGCGACTTACTCCTCCATGGATAGAGTCATACGCAGTCTGCTATGGCCTACGTGAGTTTTGTAACGACGACTGGCTGTGCTATGATGCAGCAACAACACAAAAATAAACAACGCAAATATTGCAAAATTGCAAGTGCAAAAATTTGTTCACTTTAAAGTATGCGTACACATGTTTGTATGTATGTATGCACATATTTTTATGTAGTACGTAAATTTATGGTTGTACGTGCCAATAATTGAGTTTGTTGTACAAAGTAAATGACAAAAGAAAGATGTGAAGCCGGCTTGAAAA
Source organism: Anastrepha fraterculus (assembly GCA_037575425.1). NCBI lineage: Eukaryota > Metazoa > Arthropoda > Insecta > Diptera > Tephritidae > Anastrepha > Anastrepha fraterculus. The sequence continues at coordinate 4,997 of JAYXIM010034987.1, read as the reverse complement.
GAAAATGAAAAAAATAAATAAACTATATTAATTAATTGGCGGTCGGTGCATTGGCCTTAATTGAACTAAATTTGTTGCATTGCTTTCAATGCTATGCAGTCCCTTCATTGTAGCGAAACAAGTTGCACGCGTACATACATACATACATACATAAATACGTAGTTATGTATGCGCAGCTGAGATCTCATAATCCGAGAGTTTAGGGCGATTAGAAAGTTGGCGAAATCTACATACATACATATGTATATTGAACAGATCGGGGGTTGGACAAAGCAGATCTTGACAGAAGTCGACATCCGCTCACAGTAGTATATGTACAGGGCCGTCGAGGTAAATGCGGAATGTTGAACCTAAAAACAAAACTATTGGATATTTACTCAAAAATAATTTTATTTGCACTTAACTTTGTATAATGTGAGTACACATATCATAGTTGAAAATTATTCAATGTAACCTCCATCTCGTGCAATTACCTGCTCCAGCCGGGACCTGAAGCGCCCACATGCGCGAGCTACCTCCTCTTTGTCCATTGTGGTCATCACTTCCTCGATGGTTGTCTTCAGAGCGTCCTTAGTGTTATGAGGCTTCGCGTTAACTTTTGCTTCAACTGTGCCCCACACGTAATAATCAAGAGGATTACAGTCTGAGCTTAACGTGCCCAAAAATCTGGTGACCAGTGGTAGGGTAGGTTGTTCTGGAGCCAAGCCTGAGTCTTCTTTGCCTTGTGAGCGGGTGCGGAGTCCTGCTGAAACACATATTCTCTTCCAGCAGCCACGCGGTTCTTCCAGGGTCGCGTTTTTTTGTAACCAAACCACTCAATTAGTGACTCTAGTATCGCAGCTCTTCTGTCCTGCTCTCGACTCATCAATCAGGAAACAATACACTAAAAATATGTCCCTTTATCAGCGGTTTTAGACTTAACGCTACTGCTCCAGAGCTTTCGAAATGTTTTCCGGATTTACCTCGACGGCCCTGTACTTATAGGTATACATACATACAACTAAACAACTGGCTTACATCGTCAAACCTAAAGCTTGCTGGCCAAAAAACCGAAGCAGTTTTGATCACAAGCAGAAAAAAATTGAAAACATCACACTAAGCATAGACGGGCATAACATCAACAGCCAACCGTATTTGAAATCCTAGGGATTTAAGCTGCAGGCTTAAACTTCAAAGCGCACATTGAGAGAGAAACAGCACGGGTAAATACGGCGCTATCTCGAATAATGGCTAACAAAGACGGACCAAGTCAGAACAGAAGGCTACTACTGGCAAAAGCTACCCAGTCCATTGTGACGCATGCCCATCTTCGTGGGGGCAAGCGTTAAAATACGAAGCATACAGCAAGATTACAAAATCTCTGATTCGGCTGAGCGCTATTAAAGTAGCAAGCGCTTATCGCACTGTATCCCATGAAGCTATCATGGTAATTTCTGGCATAATGCCACCAGATATACTGGCTGTGGAAAGTAAGAGGAAAAACTGAAGTCTTGACAGGTCGGTTAAAGCTGAGGAGCGCAAATAAATCAGATACGAGAGTCTCTCTAAATGGCAAAGACGTTGGGATATAACAACCAAAGGGGAATGGCCACATCGACTCATTAGAAATGTGCAGGCATGGGCCGATAGAAAACATGGTAACGTCGACTTTTCTATGACGCAGTTTCTGACGGGACATGGTTGTTTCAGAGAATATCTGCACAAGTATGGGCATGATGATAGAGTTAGGCAAATGAAAATGCGGAGCATATATTCTTTTACTGCCAAAGATAAAGGGTTCTCCAATAAGAGGTGTTATTTTGATATTCAAAGAAAAATGCTATTTTTTAATATAATATAAATAATCGGATGTTTATTTCATTATAAAGAGGAAGTGGCGAAGTGGCTGCCCTATGTCCTCGATAGCCTCACGAATTCCATCTTTGAGGTCTTGAATCGACCCGGGGCTGTTGGCGTAGACCTTCTTTTTCACGTGGCCCCAAAGAAAAAAGCCACAAGATCTCGGTGGCCAATTGTGATCACCTCTTCGAGAGATAACACGGTCCGGAAACTTTTCCCCTAAAAGATCAATAGTTTCGTTGCTTGTGTGGCACGTAGGATAGAGAGGGTTTTCATCAGTAACTCTTGGATTTTCTGAGCCCCAGATCCGACAATTTTGCTTTTTGGCGACAATTTTGCTCAAGATGATTTGTCGATGGAGTTCCGGATCATTTTCATGTATTTCAACGACCCAATAAGCAAAGACACGACGTGGTTGATGATCGCCCGGTTTGAGTTCTTATATTAACTGGACTTTATAAGTCTTAAGATCCAAATCTTTATGCAAAATACGGTGTAATGACGTTAGTGGAATGCCTAATTCCAAAGAACGACGAGGAATGGATAAACCTGGGTATTCTTCAACACTTTCGGCTACAACAGCAATATTTTCGGCTGTTCTTGAGCGACGTGCACGGGTTTTATTCTTCACATCACTAACTTGTCCCAACAGCTCGAATTTTTCACCAATTTCTGCATTGCGGTCCGACAAGGTGCTTCACGATGACCCAAAAATGTTCGAGTTTTACGAACCGTCTCTGCCAAATTTTCACCATTTTTATAGAGAATTTTAATAATTTCAGTGCATTGTTTAAGCGTGTATCGTTCCATTTTTATTAATGGCGTAGGTTCTACTTGTCAAATATCAAAAAATGACAGCTTCAAAAGTGACATCTACCCAAATAGCGGGCTATTCAAAATAACATCTGTTATTGGAAAACCCTTTATTTATGGTTCAATTTATCTAGTATTCCGAATCTATGTATAAAATACCAGAACTCCTAAGAACTCCAACCACATGTCAATTGAAGCGCCTATCTATGAAATTTCCCCTCAATTTTTATTTATCCATGAGTATAAACAAAGCCCAAAGCATAAGAGCCACCGCACACTACAGACTTTTTATTTGGTCAACTATTTCATCGAATTTAACTGTCTGCTGCACACACTGATCCATCTAAATATTGGCTTGGGAAATAAGTTCTTAGCATTTTTATATTTTCTTTCATTTTACAACGATTTGTTTGCCGTTTCGCAAAGGGTAAGTATTCATTCGACATAACTCTTTCTGCACTACAAAACTATGTTATTTTTATTTTTGAATTATTTAATTTCTTATTAGTTTTGAGCTTTAGAAATGGGGTACCCAGGACGTAAAAATCAATATTTTCGACACCTGCTTTTCTTTGCTTTTCATCGAAGTCAAAAAGCTACGGAAGCAGCTCAAGACATTTGTGACATGTATGGAGAAGGTTGGACAGGCTAATCGACAGCACGGAAATGGTTTGCAAAGTTCAAAAATGGCGTCGATGACACGTCTCGCAGCGGAAAGCCTTCTGAATTCGATGAAGAACGTCTCAAATCACTTTTGAAGAAGAAGCAGGCGTGAATTGGTGGCAAAAATGAGCTGTGATCATAAAACGGTTCTCAATCCACTTCATTCAATAGGATTTACCGAAAAAATTGGAGCCTGGGTGCCTCCCGAGCTGAGCGAAAAAAGCAAAGAAAGTCGCCTTCAAATTGCATCTGAGCATTTCGCCCGCCATTGAGCAACTCGCGGTAATAAATGGTCACGGGAGATGAAAAATGGTGCTTATATATTAATATGAATTAAAGAAAGGAATGGGTGGATAGCTCCAGGACATACGTCAAAGCCGAGAGTTAAGCCAGATCTTCATTCAACGAAAATTATGGTATGTGTTTGGTGAGACTGGAAGGGCATGGTGCATTGGGAAATGCTCGAAAAGAATCCCATGGTCAACAAGGAGCTCTACATTGTCCAGCTACATCGTGTGAATGAGGCTATTCGACTGAAAAGACCAGATCGACATGGTTAAACCATACTCCTTCGCTCCAACGCCAGGCCCCATGTTGAACAAGTCGTCAAAGCCGCACTCCAAGAGCTCGAATGGGAAATCCTTCAGCATCCGCCGTATTCTCCGGACCTTGCAGCAACCGATTACCATCTTTTCCGCTCACTGTCAAAACTTATGAAGGGCGTTACCTTCGATAAGAGATAAAGAGGTCCTTGAAGACTGGCTCAACAACTTTTTTGATACCAGACCAGGCATTTTTTGGCGGAACAGCATTAACAAATTGGTCGAGAGGTGGCAAAAGGTGGTAAACAGCAACAGTGAATATGTAATTATTTAACTTATTGATTTAATTACTGTTTTTTTGTTTAAACAAAAGTCTTCGGTAAAAACACTACGAACTTATTCGCCAACCCAACAGTTGGGTAGATGGTGGGTATGCACACAGCAGAAAAATTAAAACGAATCGAAGGAATTATTGGCGATCGATTCTTTAAATGCATATAGTAAGTGCCTATAGATTAGTTCTCTTACAAGGTTGATTTGGGATTACGTTCTCTGACGGGACTCAGCATTTCACTTAAGCCATACTGATCAGAGTTCGAGCTCAAATGACGCGATTGAGGTACGAAATACAAGCACCTTCACTACGGTATGCTGCAGTGCTAAAGTTTTCATCTCCACTACTGTGATTTCACTTGGTCATAGGGCTAGCAGGTCCCACTTTAACCGATTGCAATACTTCATTCTTTCATTCACTATGCTCCTCTAAAGCTGTCGATCTTGAGCTTTTGCTTTGTAGTTATACATATAAGTTAAGCAGAAATAACTGCTGGCCACCTTCATACACGGATATGCTCTCTGATGTGTTCCTACCAGCGAACATCTTTAACATACGACTTTACAGCGCTTCTACAGTTGCAATGCAAGTGTGAGTCGACTGCTGTGAAAGCGAGTGCAGTTAACAGCGAACAGCACACGCAACTTGCAGTTACAATGAAAGTGTGAGGCGACTGTTATGAGAGCGACCAGAGCAATTAACAGCGATGAGTAATAAATGTGAAACTCACTATTTGTTCAATTAGAATTTGTAAATGGGAGTTCTGTTGAAAATGGATCTGCCTTTTTAGCAGAGGACTCCGGTGG